>DWEM01001552.1:0-13976 GCA_018245935.1 Agara belti belti | reverse complement strand
CTGAAGGCAACTCTAGTATCACATATGGTTTGTTTTTACATGGCATCTCGATGAATTTGACGGGGATATTAAACATTGAGAGAATACTGTGCATTTCCTGAAAAAAAATATGTACCTGACACATAAATACTAGAATAACATGTAACATAGAATTATTAGAAAACTTACCGCATGACGAAAATCAATATGTTCGTGCGCGAACCACATTAAGTAACGACGCCACATAATTATAGTTAGTATTTACATTTATTGCATATATTTACGTACGAACTACATGCACAAATTAGGATTTATTTACAATTTTTGTATGTAATATATTTAATTTAATTCAGTTGTTGTAACCTAACCTAAACAAAATTTGTTTATAAATCCTGACAATTATTGTCAAAGTCAGAATCATATTATGTCATTTTACGTCCTAGCAGTTTTTTCTTATAGGCACCACAATCTACACGGCAGCATTAACAATATGTACAGCCGAAATAATTGAAATCATAAATTATTCATCTTAATCCTCAGCTCTCAATTTAAATATTATTTAACGCATAAAATTAACTTAAATACCACTTCTGATCACGGGCAAAATAAAGCGATAATCTTGACCCATAGTGAAAGAACGTATTATTGACAATTTTTTACCATTTTCAACACAACTACATTTTTTATGTACGGAATGGTGACGTTAAAATGTAAAGTAGAGTAAAAATTTACAGTAATACGGAAATTCAAATTATATTCAGTTTAAAATCTCAGATCTGTCTCTTCTGAAGATTTTCTTCAAAATGTTCAAAAATAATTATGTCAATTAAGTTCAGATTATAGTGGATTGAATAGAAATATTGGACTTTGCAAACAATATTTTATTAATACATCCATGGTAAAATATTGAACTATTAAAAATTACACTTTATAAACAATATTTTTTTATTATATTTACACTGATAATGCAGTTGAACTGGAATCTCTTCTTTCTGTCTTTTTCTGATCATCTAACAGATCTTGATACCTCTCATGGAAGAAATCAAGATAAGCATCCTTGATGGAACCGGAACAGGCCACGTAATGCCCTCCAGAATGTTCTACCACTAACGGCGACACAAACAAACTTATTAAGGCCTCACTCATTTCTGTAACAGGAGGGTATCATAATTATAGAGTTTTAAACAATTTATTGTAACAGAGGTTCAATATTTGAGAAATATATCGTCTGGTTTATTTCTATTCAATAAAAATCTCAGCACTCTTTAAGAAAAAACAAAATTTGCCATGCTACAATATGGCATTAATCCAATATGAGTGTATTTAATAAGAATGAGAATTATTTATAGATTACTTGTTTATTAAAGTTTATTATGGAGTTTAAAACTGTGCCATCCTCACTGTACACGTGATTCTCAGCATCCATAACAGGTCTTTACACAAGTATATTTTAGTAAACAAATCAAGCCATAATCAAGTTAGTTACAAAAATATTACAGCTATTAGCCACACACCTTTTGGTATGATTGAGTCACTCTCTCCATAAACATGTATTGATGGCAATCTGATATCATCATCGTAAAAGCCTTTGTGGACGAGACTGCCAGAACGGAAACCAGATGCAAATACAGCAAACTTGAATGTATAAGGTAAATCTGGAACAAAATAATAATAACACTCCTATTCATATCCATATAATTCTTCTCTTACATAAAGAATTCATGTAATTTAAAACTTCTACATGCATGAATAGTTTTTGTTCAATAAATAGTTATGGACATTTGCAACCAAGCTATAATAAGACTGTAGGAATGGGACTGTTATTGTGAATTCTCTCAGTTATATGTATAAGTCATATATATTTTATATGTATTATATGTATAAGTAATATGTGTTAAAAACAAGCTGATTGATATACAAGATTACACTTAGGTATAACTAATAACCTACATCCTCTTTGTTGCATAGCTGCCAGCAAACCTACTAAACAGGCACCCTGTGAGAAGCCCATAAAACCATCAAAGGGACCATGTTCTTTCACTACTTCCTCGATTAAGTGCAAAGTATCCTCGAAACCTATGGCAGGGCCACCTAGACATTTGCCACTGAATGTGTTGTCTTCTGCATTAAACCACCACGATCTGGCATCTGAAATATCAGGAATTACAATTTTTGTGATACATTATTTTCTATTCATTGTACACCACAAAGAGAATAGTAAAATGAACATACAAAAAATAAACAAAGTACAAAAGACCACTTTATCACTTAAGGTGATATTTATTCAGCACTCTTTAGTTATTTAATATTATTATACCATCACAACAGGTGTCTAAAATAGCAAGCAATAGGCACCAACTACCGTATATATCTATCTTGACCTCTCATGCTTTCTGTACATTCTTCAATGTCTTTATAAATACTTGGCGGTTTCACAGAATTCGGACCCGCCATAATTAAGTATCTGAGCTATTTCGTCAAGATAGGAAAGACATTGGATAGATGACAAAGAAAAATGAAAGAAAAGAATTATACACTTCTTAACCTTCATCACCGCCACCTTCATCGTTGGTGACTCTATGAGGCGCCGATAAAAAAGTTAGCTGAGCGTATTTATTGATGGCCTTCCGAAATGATCCAATCTTCGATTTAAATACCGCACCGTTCTGCCTGTAACCGTGAAAAGCGAGCACTTTCAACTTTTGTTTAACATTTTCTTTACAATTCTGCGGTGGTGATTCGTTTGAATTTTGTTCAGACATTTTCAAGTAGTCTGAATATGTTTGCCCCTGTACTATTTGAGAAGTTGTGTCATTGATTATAATTAAATTATACTTCTGTTTTGTTTCGGTTAATAAATTCAATTTACAAGCAGGAAAACGTCTACAAAACCCATGCATGTCATAAAGTTTGATAGTTGCTGACATGTGTCATAACTGACATTACTCAGTTAGCGTCACTGTCGCATCTGTGCAGCTTAGCAGATTGAAAACTAAAGCATATTATGAAATTTGTAATTATTATTGCTTTAAACTGCTCTTTTAATTTGGAGGTATATTTATTTATTCAATATTTGGTATATTGTTTATTCAATTTTATACAGATTATATTTACTTTTATTCATACTCCTTAAACTAAGACTGCCTGAAAAGGTTACTTTGCATAATCCGTTTAAAAAGCAATAGTTTGTTAGAGAATTCGCGGCAAATTTTACAACTGAATGTCAGAGTACGAAAGTTTGGATTAGTTTTTGTTTTCTTAATTGATAAAACTTATTAATTTGTTAGTTTGAATAATATATTCTTAGAAAATGGAAGAAGGTGATTTCGATCAGCGCTTAAGAGATTTGCAAAGAGAATACTTGGAGTTTTTGGACGATGAAGTAAAAACATAACCTTTCTGTATTATTTCAATAAGTTTAGTGGTTTTAATAGTTAATCTATAGTATATCATTTTAGGAAGATCAAGGTGTTTATATGGAAAGAGTAAAGCAGATGATTACGGAGAGGGCACAACGGCTGGTTGTAAATATAAACGATTTGCGCAGGAAGAACCCGGAAAGAGCAAAAAACTTGTTAGAAACAGCTTTTGACGAACAAATAGCGTTTCAGAGGGCTTTAAAGGAGTATGTCTCGTCAATTGATCCGACATACGCGAAGGAAATGGAAGAGTTTTTTGTTGCGTTCTCTGGGAGTTTTGGAACAAAGCATGTTACACCCAGAAGCTTGACTTCTAGGTAATAAAATGTAATTTGTATACAAATTTCAATTCCACCATGTTTATCAATCCTAATATACTTATAATTTCTCATTCAATAGTCTACTGTCTATGTTTTGGTATTATTTAGATACTTACTTCAATATCACTCATATCACAACCAAAACTATAATATCAAGTTAACTGTGATTGATTGCTTATAACTTATGTAGGTACTGGGTATTAAGTAACATTGTTTATGCCCTATAAGCATCTGTAAAATATATCCAAAGATGCTGAAAACCTATCCTACACAATAAAAGATAATACAAATACTTTGATGAATTATTTCTAGGTACTTAGGAAACCTAATATGTGTAGAGGGCATCGTAACAAGGGTGTCTCTTGTGCGGCCTAAGGTAGTTCGGAGTGTGCACTACTGTCCAGCCACCAAGAAGGTCATGGAAAGAAAGTACACTGATTTGACATCTTTTGAAGCATTTCCCACATCTGCCGTATATCCTACCAAGGTAAATTGTCTTTGATTCAGTGTGCTAAAATTTATTGTTTATCTTTTTTTATTGTGCCAGATTTGTGCTTTGCCACAATCCAGTATAATGGGAATGGTTAGGTGATAAACCTATGGAGTAAACAAATATTGAATTGAGTTACTGTCTAATTATGTTAAACTATTAGTGAAAGCAATATTTTCATCAAATTGTAATTTTTCTGTTTGTGTGTCCATATTCTATTCCATGGATTAATTTTATTTGCAGTCAAGTGTGTATTCTTCATAAAGCACATAAAGAATCTTTATACTGTTTTTCTGAATGGGGGTAGCCTCAAATATTGACCTCACTAAATTTACACTAGATTCTGATTGGGATATCTTAAACATGTGAAATATTCACCTATAATTATCGAAATTAATTGATTACAGTTACCTCTGTTACAAAAGCATATGATTTAAGCATATCATGTTTTGTTTCAATAACTCTCATTCCATATCTATGACTTTCAGGACGATGAAGGGAATGCCCTAGAAACAGAGTATGGTCTCTCTCGCTACAAAGACCACCAGACTTTAACAGTGCAGGAGATGCCAGAACGGGCTCCGGCAGGGCAGTTGCCAAGGAGTGTAGACATTATCTGTGACGATGACTTGGTAGACAAGTGCAAACCTGGTGACAGAGTGCAGGTTGTGGGTAATTACAGATGTTTGCCATCAAAGCAGGGGAGCTTCACAGCCGGAACCTTCAGGTACGATTTACATACCAATATTTGTTTCTTCAAGTTTATTGTTAAGTTAGGTTAGTATTACTACTATTAATGATCAGCCCGTATGTCCTCACTGCTGGGTATCGGCCTTCCATGTGTAATAAATATATTAATAATAATAATAAGCTATGCTAAAACTACCTTATCTATTAATCTACCTCTACAACAGTGAAGGTGCCAATCTCAATGTCATGAAATATCTTCTGTCATACATTAATCTTTAACATGTCATAAACCATTGATCATTAACCCATTAAAAATGTTTTGTCATTTTAAATTGGAAAAGTGGTGATTTTTCCAATATCTTTACATCAATGTAAAATCAACTTTTATAAAACGTATGTGTAAAGAAAAATTTTTGGTGGTTTCTTTCTGATACAAATAAATTATGCCTATATATTTTTTTTTAATTACAGAACAATCCTCATAGCCAACAATGTAACACAAATTAATAAAGACATGAACCTCAATGTGTCATTGGAAGACATCAAGCTATGCAAGCGCTTAGCCAACCATTCCAGCACCGACATATTTGATCTGCTCAGCAAGTCCCTGGCACCCTCTATACATGGTCATGATTACATCAAGCGGGCGATACTGTGTCTACTCTTGGGTGGGATGGAGAAGATCCTGCCTAATGGCACAAGACTTAGAGGGTAACTTGGATTGTCTTATACTAGAGGCATCCCACGGTTTCATCCCTGGGGAGAATACTATTTTTATTATGTAATAACTTGATGTGCATTTTCGCCAATATACTAAGGTCACGATTAATAAGTTTATCTTTACCTCTGGTTTTTTTTAGAATAGAAAAGAGCCTATGGTTAATCAGGAATAGATCTTTTTATTAGTAAGAGAAGTTTAAGGATTGCTTTGCTAGTTTCCTACAAACAAACAGATTATACCTCTTTATAATATTAGTATAGATAGACTGATAAACATGTATTAAGATATTTTGAGTAAATTAGTTATTTGCCTACCTATTAGAGATCTGGCATGATGATATTATAACAATAGAACACATTACTACTTATTTAGGCTGATGACTCTGTCGCTTTAACAGTTTAGATTTTTGACAATTGTGTATTTCCACGTTACTTAATAAAGTTGGTATACATAATACTTTTTAAATTATTGCAGTGACATCAATATACTTCTCATTGGCGATCCGTCGGTTGCTAAGTCCCAACTCCTCCGCTATGTGTTGCTGACAGCGCCGCGAGCAGTCACGACGACAGGTCGCGGGTCGTCAGGTGTGGGTCTCACTGCAGCTGTGACCACAGACCCTGAGACTGGAGACCGCAGGTATAGCCTTTCCTCTATTGTAAATGTGCCAAAGTAAAAATATTTCATTTCTATAAACTCAATACTGACAATAATAAATGCAAACTTAACACTTAACTATGAAACAATACATCCTGTAAAATATATGTCAATGTTATCTAAAAAATATTGTTTGCTATCAGGAAATTTATCAAATCTTTTTCGATTAAAATATAACTAAAAGACTAGAATTACTACAAGCAAGATTTACCTTTATGACTAATATCTATGTACCTCTAATTCTTAAAATAATTAAATCTATTACTAATGACTAATGTAATATTTTAAATGATTAAATATAGACAAAATTATTTGTTCAATGAAATGATTCTTCTAACTCTTGTTATTGGTTCACTGCTTTACTGGGTATCCTCTCATGGCGAGAGGTATTTAGGCCATTGTCTACGACGCTGGCCCAGTGCGGATTCGTAGACTTCACACACGTCGGCAGATATTATATACTTTATACCCTCTCTAAGGTGTGCAGGTTTCCTCACAATGTTTTCCTTCACCGACCATGGCCCGTTTGATCAGGTTTAACAAACAATACTTGTGGCCGCAGACTGGAAGCGGGCGCGATGGTGCTGGCGGACCGCGGCGTGGTGTGCATCGACGAGTTCGACAAGATGTCGGACATCGACCGCACCGCCATCCACGAGGTGATGGAGCAGGGTCGCGTCACCATCGCCAAGGCGGGCGTGCACGCCGCGCTCAACGCGCGCTGCTCCGTGCTCGCCGCCGCCAACCCCGTCTACGGACGGGTGAGCGAACGATACTTTATACTTTATGTTTATTTTCTCTCTGTGTCACATTAGAGATCAAGACAATCTCACGCCTGTTTTACCGTTTTTGTTACTTCAAATAAACATAGTTTTTTGTCTCCAGTATGACCAGTACAAGACTCCGATGGAAAACATTGGACTGCAAGACTCTCTGCTGTCCCGTTTCGATCTCTTATTTGTGATGTTGGATATAGCCGATGCGGACCACGACAACATGATATCCGAGCACGTGCTGAGGATGCATAGATACAGGAATCCCAAGGAACAGGACGGGGAAGTCCTGCCGATGGGGTCCACAGTGGAAATGCTGTCCACTGAAAATCCTGACAATGAAGAGGTTGAGGTAAACATTGCTCTTTGACTTTTTATTTTATCATTGATGCTCGGATCTCTAATTTTTGGTGTGCCGGTGTAAAATATTAGGAATTTGGCACAATGTTGTTGATTTGTAAAAAAATAAATAATAATTTCAGGCCGCCAAGGACACTATATACGAGAAGTACGACCCACTTCTGCATGGTAACACCCGCAACAAGAAGGACCAGATATTGAGTACGAAGTTCATGCGCAAGTACATCCACATAGCACGGCTGATGAAGCCCAAGCTCACGCAGGAGGCCTCCGACACCATCGCTGACGAATACGCCCGACTCAGGAACCAAGACACTATGGACAGTGACGTAGCCAGGGTGAGGCAAACAACTTAGATCTTTACTGGTAATAAGTTGAGAACCATTAACATCCATTTTTACTTCATTCGCTCATAACTCATCTGTTTAAGTTTTTGTTTTACAAATTTGGTCTGAGTTTTTGGATACTTGACTTTGTGTCTATTCACAAATATTGTATTTTAGACGCAACCTGTGACAGCTCGAACGCTGGAGACTCTCATCCGACTGGCTACAGCGCATGCGAAGTGCCGGCTCAGCTTCCAGGTGACGCAGGACGACGCGCAGGCCGCCATCGAGCTCGTCCAGTACGCATATTTCAAGAAGGTATGCACATCAGTAAAGATTTAAACGAGTTCCAAAAGACAAATGTATTAATTAATTAATCGCCGTATGTTGTGGTGGTCGTGCAGGTGCTGTCAAAGGAGCGGCGGCGTAAGCGGCGCGCGTCGTCCGACGACGAGGGCGCGGGCGGCGAGCCGGGCGACGGCGGTGAGCGGCGCGGGCAGCCGGGTGGGCGGCCGCGCGCCAAGCGATCACGACGAACCGTACGTACTTCATAGAATAGAGTTTATATTACAGGTATTATCCCAAGAATTTAAAAAGTTAGCCCATCTCGCTTTAATCAGCACTTTATCAAGAGCATGATAAAGTGACATATGCAGTCTCAATTTAATCAGGTATAATACAATCTGCGATCAGGGTGGCGCTGAAGGCGACGATCCTTACGAGTTTTCGTCGGACGAGGAGGCCGAGCCGATGCTGCGCGCAGCGCACTCCTCGCAACCCGAACCTTCGCAGAGGGCTACGAGGTCATCACAGAAACCCATAGATGCTAATCGGTGAGATACAGCAAAAAACAATATTATTAGTACATGATTTCAGTGTATCTGTATCACTTTATTAAAGTACCCAAATCCTTGTTCAGCGAGACAATATCAAACGTTTGTTTGATATGAACGTTGTGCAAAACAACTTTTTTCCATAACCTGTTCTCTGTCGATATCGCAGCGCGTTGTGACGTACTATTATTGTGGCCAAGTGTCACTCGAGTAACAAAGATCACGTGCGCAGGCTGGCCCAGTTCAAGGCGGCGGTGCAGCAGCTGTTCCGTGACGAGCGCGCCAACTCGCTGCCGCTGGCGCGCGTGGCGGCGCACGTGAACGAGCGCCACGCGGCCGAGCCGTTCGCGCCCGCCGAGCTGCGCGCTGCGCTCGACCGCATGACCGACGACAACCACGTCATGATGGCCGACGACATCGTCTTCCTCATCTAGCCGCCGACGACCACACACCACGCCCAACAGTAACGAACATTTGCGAATGAAAATTACTGACAATTTGATTATCGTTTTGAATGGTTTCGTGAAACTGAAATGTTTGATGAGCAGTGTTTGTAGTGCTGTGAAATTGATATTGATATTGCTGTTCATTCTAATCTGTGCTGACTGACACTACAATATCACAATTATATCAGTAGGTGACATTAAACTCTTAATCGTAAATTAATTATCAGCTCTGTTATTAGGTGAACTGTGTTAGTAGATTTTCATTAGCACTTTTGATTTATACTTGAATTCAAAATATCATTTGTATACACGTGAAGTTTGAGCAAAGGATACGAAATAAATCATTAAAAATATTATTTGAACCAATTACCACCGATTATAATTTAATCAACTGTTAATAATTTTTCTAATAATCTTTTTGTAACCCAATATATCACAAAAACTACAGAAGATTGCAATCAATGTTCAGTAAAACTCTAAGGCTTTAGTTATGCTGTCATCGAATTAAATATCACGATTGTCTGCAGAATTGCTCATTAGCCCTTCGGTTGATTGATGAGCAACAGTAAAAAGCTCAAAAGTAGTATTATCATCATATATTATTTTACTGTTACTATATATTTATAATAAAACTACCAGATGTCAATGCTGGCATTGTTACTGTATTATAATAATCATTTTTTTAAGAATAATTGTGATTGTCTTAAGGTAACATTTTGTACAAGTATATTGTATTAAAATCTCAATAAAAGATTTTTTTATAAATATTTGCGTTTTTGACTTGTTAAAACAACACTTGGAGGATAAAATTAGAAAAAGTTATAAAAGCACCAGAACTTTCATTAATCAAAATAGAACTCAATAGAGTATCTGGCCAATTGCATTTTGATCTCTACGATTCTTCTATTTATGGGTAAACCAGGTTCTATGAATATTTATTTACAACAAAAAATTCATCATTTTTAAGAATCTACATGGCCGACTAGTATTTACAATCTGTTTTGATTGTTGATTTTATTCAATTGAAATCAAATTAAATGAGTCATCTTTTATAAATATTTATTTACACTGATCACTTCCTGCCCTTGCCCTTCCCTTTAGTTTTGCCACCTTGCTTGCCTCTGCTTGGTGCAAATTTCGTTTTATTTAATTTGCCTCCAAAAACCTTACTGCGCTGTTGAGTTTTATCAAATTTGTGGAACTTATTATCTGTTTTATTGAATTTTTTAGGTCCATCCGTTCTCTTGTGGAACTTTCTGGTGCCATCCTCTTGGTTTTTGTTGAACCTGGGCTCTCCTTTTCGTTTCTGCGTCCCGCCGCTTGTGTCCTGACTTTTCTGGAATTTCTTCTTTAACTTCTTATCCAGTCTCATTTTCTTGAACCCTCGTGCTTCTTCGCCGTCCTCTTGTTTTCTCTTACGTGGTTGCTTTTGGCTAAATAAATCTGAAAATAAAACTACATAAATATATTTTGGTAAAAATATGTCATCAACTATGTATATGTAATCAGACCATTCAATGTAATTAACAAATGACTTGGATAACGAAAATGTTACAATGATTCAACTCTTTTTCACGGCCAACTGCTGGGCACAAGAGAGTAAAATAGGAAATATAAAACAAATTCTCACATAACAATACACACAAACAGAGCCCATAAAATTTTCACAAATTGCAATGACCTGTGTACATAATGACATGGAACTACCACTAAACATCAGCTGACTTCAATACTCGTCTACTTTTTGTTGATGGAAAAATAAATTGTTTTTCAAGTATAAAATTATTGATTCATTTATATTGTTTAACACGTTGATCTCTTGTTAGAGCAGTTTAATATGATAAACATACCATGCTCTGGTTCTGCACCCACTTCCTGCCGGTAGTATTCAGCGTCATCCTCGTCTTGCTCCATATCCTCCACATTCTGTGACTCTTGAGCTGCTAGTTCCATTAACCTAGACAATAGAACGGTTTTAAAGATTTACATGTCATAGATTCTGCTATTCCTACCTTAACAGAACAGTATTTTACCTCTGATTCTCAGTCAATTCTTTTTTCTTCTTAATACCCTCCATTGCTTTCTGCTTGAGATCATCTTTCTCCTTCTGTTTCCGTTTCACATTCTCTTCCTGTTGGGCTTTGCGTTTCTCTTTCAAACGTCTGTTCACAAAATAAAAAAAAATCGAATGTATTGCAATCCAAAGCATTTTGACAATTATAATTATCAGTTAAATAACTACAACAAATTTTGTTAACCTCTTTTCCTCTCTTTTTTTCTTGATTAGTGCCTTCTCTTCTTCCGTCTTTTCGAGTAACTCGTGGAACAACACTTCGCCATCTAGGAACCCATCTTCAACCTGTGCACAAACAGTGTCAACAATTTATATTTAATGCAAAAATCGCGCGGAGAAACACAAATCACTAGTTGCGCTTTGCAGTTTCACGTGGAATACTACATTTCAATTTACACATGTAAAATAGGTTTGTATTGAAGATCTTGTAAAAAAAAAAGTTGGGATAAGCAAGTTACTTTGAGTACCTTGATAAGCTGCAATGATATCCTGGGCCCGAGCTCGAACAGCCGGATGGCGGAGCGCGAGTTGGCAGCGGCGCCGCGCGCGGCCAGAGCCTGCGGCAGCACCACCTGGTTGGCGCCGTCATCCTCGAACTCGCTTTCCGACAGCAGCGCCGCCCTAGTGCCATTCATACAAAATATGCTAATTGAAATCTTAAATCGTATGGAAGCTCCTCTGTGCTCTACTTGTTCATATCCAAGACTTTTGTGATTTGTATTACATTTAAAAATCGTCGTACAATTACAAGCGCCATGATGGATTACTTAAAAAGTATATACAGGGGGGCAAAGTCGAATGTAGTCCGTTGTAATAAGTACTAACACTTAGGTATAATCAGTATGCAGGTATTGCGATACTAATTTGATATTGTAAACTACAAACTTACTTATCAAAAAATTCTGACATGTCTTTACAGCGATTTAAGTTAGGAATTTTCCCCTGCACCATCTGAAAAAGATTTACATGTTATTAGATCATTTCTAATTAATACATTCACATGGTGTTATAATGTGTAGTAAATCATATTAGTTAGCTACAAAGGGACATTTGTAATAACATTCACAGGTATGTCTTCCAATGCTACTACAGCTCATATTGTGGCGTTACAATTTTTCATTTTCAAAGTTATGAGTAGATTCATGTCTTACAGTAAAAAGCTTGATGAATGTGAGGGTAAACTTTAATCATGTCATATAGCTTCAATTATCTTACCTTTTTAGTTCCTTTATTTAGGCCCACGGGTGTAGCTCTGATGACATAATGTCTCATATCTATTAGCTTTGTTGATGGGTTGTAATTCATAAGCACACAACGGCGTATGTTTTTCAGTTTTACCTGTGATAAATATAATAAGAATGTTAACAGTAGTCACTAACTAGAGCCCACAAAAGCGGAAAAATGGTAGATTGCAAACAATCTGACAAAATATGAATGCTGAAGGAGGCCAGCTATGGTTTGCTAGTGAACTACAGTTTAGATCTTTACTGAAGGCTCTGTGTATTGGAGACCATGTTAAAATCAATCCTTATCGTAGTTACTACAATGGGTATGAAATTAAAATAATAAATATTCATGGTATGTGTATGGGACAAAAAATTATGATATAGGTTAACACTCCATACAAAAATGTACAGTATGGATAAAGCCTGCCTCGAAACCGACTAACTGCTGCTCCAATACACGAAACCAATAAACGGAATACTCACTGTAGTTATATTAATAGTGGGGAACATATTCTGGAACATGGTGGCCATGAGCTTCATGTGCATGCCCTCGCCGGAGAAGCTGTTGAGTACAATGAGTGGTGCGTGCTTGAACGCCCGCGCCATCACATACTGCTTGCGGAGTGAGGAGATCACGTCGCGGGCCAGGCTATACTGCCAAAAATACCATTATATCAAGTATACATAATCCATATTAATATGTCAATGTTGTGCAGTCATTCCTGAATACAAAAATTTGAATTTTATATGTTGTTATCAAATGAAGCGTAATTTCCCTTCAAAATTTGTCTGTTCAAGAGACTGTCAGACTGCAGCAACAAATGTGCCACAAGATGCCAAAACAAAGTAAAGTTGAGTCGCAGTTGTGATATTAAAAATATTTAGTCCAATTTTATCAACAAAAGTGAGCAAAGATTCGAAAAAACAAAGGAAAACGCAAAATTTAATGTGATGTTTGTAATTGAAATACATAAACAATGAAACAAGAGACAAGAAACATATTTATTTTTTCTGTAAATGAGAATTGAAAAAGTCCATATTGACAATATATGGATGGGCATATAAGATGTGTTTATAAAACCTTTGCAGAACTTCATGCGGAAGCTTTAAGAGTGTGTTTCTGATCGATCATATAGACAAATATTATATTATTATGATGCAAATAAGCTAATGATATAAAAGTTTAAAATAATCTTACAGAGTGTATGCGGAAGGTGAGTGTGGGTCCCCTGGGGAGCCGAGCCAGCCTCATGTACGACCCCAGCTCTGTCTCTGTGAACACCATCATATGTGACACATGGAAATATCCCGATACAGACAGGAAGTCCTTAAGTGTGTTTTTTTTTCTCTCCTGAAATGTTATAATTACATTGAGTTAGAATTTAACAAATTACATATATATTTGAAACTGCATAAAAAGAACACAACCACTTAATATAGACTACAGTCCTCGTTATTGACACCTCACAATTTTTTTTACTTTATCATTGACCATATAAATCTTAACAGTTCATAAATTCTAAAATGCCATACAAGGACTACCTATTATCAGAAGATATGTTACGGGTTACCTTATGGAAAATAGTAGAGTGGGCTTGCCAGGAATTATTGTTTTGAAGTTATGATTTCGTTTGGTGATAGCATCAAAATTCATGAAAATTC
>DWEM01001551.1:0-13980 GCA_018245935.1 Agara belti belti | reverse complement strand
GGTGGGAATCGAACCCACGACCTCCGGTTTTGCAGTCACAGTCTCTCTAACCACTCAACCACAGGGCCAGTCGCTGAATCGACAGGATGTTTATTAGACTGGTATATTTAGATATGCACTAGGCCTTGTCTACTTTGATGACAGATGCGAGAGGTAGCAAAGCAAACTTGCGATGCGAGATAAGAATTCAATTCTCACACAAAGAGGGTACTTGTGAAATTTGAACAGCATTTAGCACAGTGTTTTTACCGTAGTAAAAAAAATTACATTGTAAATATGTAACAGGTTTGTAAGGAGAGAGATATTTGTCATTCGGTGTCTTCTGCCTACCGCGCTAGGGACCTGGCGTGGTGGTATAATAATAATCATATGTATGATACAGTGCCAGAAGTTCGGCGAGTACGGCAAGGACGACCCGAACAGCTTCCGACTGTCGGAGAACTTCAGCCTGTACCCGCAGTTCATGTACCACTTGCGCCGCTCGCAGTTCCTGCAGGTGTTCAACAATTCGCCCGACGAAACAACCTTCTATAGGTATCAATTTTTTTTCTATCCTTTTATTGGTCCACAGCTGGACCGGGTCTCCTCTCATAGTTAGAGGAATTTAGGCTGTAGTCTACGTACCACGCTGGCCAAGTGCGGATTGGTAGACTTCACACACCTCAGAAAATAGTATATACTTTATATCTACTTATACATTTACATAGTTCATTCATACTTATATCTGCCTACTCCGTTAGGGGTCTGGCAAAATGGTATAATAATAATAATAACATCTTGGGACACTTCACACAGTCATCTGATCCCAAACTCAGCAGAGCTAATACTGTGATGACCAGACAGCTGATAAACTACATATATACATACCACATAATACTTATAAGTATTAATTTTCATGACTATTTTATTGATGTTAAATTGCGATTTTTACGGAGGTATGTATATGGGGAAAGTTTGGAAGACTTTGATGAGTTTCACTTGTTTCATGAAGCTTTAATGAGTGTTTATCTTTCCTAGACATATGCTGATGCGCGAGGACCTGACGCAGTCACTGATCATGATCCAGCCGATCCTGTATTCCTACAGTTTCGGTGGACCCCCGGAGCCGGTTCTCCTAGATACATCTTCCATACAGCCCGACCGCATCCTACTCATGGACACTTTCTTCCAGATTCTTATATACCATGGAGAAGTGTGTACATGACGCTTATCATTGAGAATTACATTTTATCTATGAATTAACTTTAATTTAATACCACTTACGTACATTAGAGAAAAACAAATGTCTACTGTGAAATGTACGTATTTGCCAGCAAATCCATTTTTAAATTAATCATGTAAGTGCAACTGATAAGTACAAAAAAATAAAATAAAAACATTTTACACAGAGCTACAATCAGGTGGGTCGTTGCCTGTTTGCCATGTCCAGTTATAAAAAAAATATAACAAAAAAGCAATGGTGTCTAATAAGAATATTTTTAATGCCTCGTTCCATAGACGATAGCGCAATGGCGCGCGCTGCGCTACCAGGACATGCCGGAGTACGAGAGCTTCGCGCAGCTGCTGCGCGCGCCCGTGGACGACGCGCAGGAGATCCTGCACACGCGCTTCCCCGTGCCGCGCTACATTGACACCGAGCACGGCGGCTCGCAGGTGACGCGTCCACGCCCTCTATTACCATTCTATTTCAGCCCACTGCTAGCTGGATGCGATCACCGTGGGGAAATTGCCCTCATAAGTCCAGCACGGGTAGAGAGGAAATCCTCGAGACCTTCCTCTGTACCCGTCATCATCATGATAAGCATCAGTCAATATCGGTCCACTGCAGCACGCGAGCTTGTAGAGGAAACTACTTGAGCATAGTTGAAGAAGATTCCTAGTTTTTCAGCAATAAAAATATCAGTATGTTACAATATTATTTATCTGCCTCATTATCGAAGCAGTTCGACACTCCCGTGGCATGTTCGTCTTCGATCTGTTCGCTAAAATTCTCTCTAAAACATCGGTAACTTTTTGTTGAGTCTTCAGGAAGTTTTTGAAATGCGTATCGTCGTAGGACGAACCCTTTTTCATATTTAACAATGATAATTGTTCTCTAGCTGTGAGGTGACCGTTAGTACGCTCTTGAGCCATGATGTCTCTGTCAAATGAAACTGGAGATCTATCATCTATTCCCTCCAATCTTTCATGAAATCTAGGAATATTGCGGTTTCTAAAACTCCTATTTTTATCATTGCTAGTTGTTTTTTTGTAATAACTCGTATCAAATTTTGAGTTTTCATTGTTTGTTATCTTAAATCTTACAAAGTCTTTATTGTGCGTTGGTTTTCTGTAATCGTGCTGTGATGGATTGCGTGCTGCGCTGTGTCCGTCATATTGTTCAATGGTACTGTAATGGTGTGTTTTATTTCTATTTACATTTCTCACATTCAAGTATCTATTTTGTCCAGGTAACACTTTGTTCTGACGTTCGCTTTGAATACTATGTTTCGGGTAAACTGCAATATTTTGTCGAATCACACCTTCAGGCTTCGTTAGAGGTACTATTAATGGCCTAATTTCTGCTGAATTCGTTTGAATAGTAATCGGTGGTTGGCGATGCTTCATTTCTTTTGGACGATACGGATCGAGATTTACAACTTGCTTTGTATTATAATTATCATTTGGAAAAATGGTTTCCATATCAACTGGATACCCTCGCACTCTATTAACGAGTGGTCTATATCTCGCTTTAATGGGAATTCCTGGACTTTTTAATTCTTGTCTCCCTCTAATTTCTGATAGGTTGTGAGCTCCTAACACGTATGTAGCTTGTTTCAAATCTTTTATTTGTTTGTACAATTCCATGAATGTCTCCATTATAGCTGCGCCTTTTTCTTGTATATTAATCTTAGGAGCCATTGTTACTGGTGGTTCTGTAACAAAATAATAATCCTAAGAAGTAATATATTAAGCATTTTTTTTAACAAGTTCATTTAGGAGTTTCTATCGGTTATGTTACCTGTTTTTGTCGTCGCTATGGTGGTCACTGTAGTGGTTTGAACTGGTTTTAGGTAAATATGGGATAATTCTTTGCGTAAATCTTTTATAATAACATCTTTGACAGTGTTAGCGATTACTTGCACCAAATTCGGCGATACGTCTTTTTCCTTAAGCTGTATTCTTTGGTCGGTTTTGCTTGATTTCATTTTTTCGTATTCTTTGTTGTCTTGAGTAACGGTATCTATTAATTTATCTTGCTTATAATAGTTATCGAGACGAGGAGTCGAATTTATTGTGTCATTATTTGGAAATGACGGTAGAGAAGAATGAGTCTTAAATTGATTCATAATATTTAAAAACTCATAAATACTATTTATTTCTTTGTTGTTTCTATCGGGTCGGTTTTGATCTTGAACCGCAACGGAATTTGTGATATAATTTTTTAAACTGTTTGCTCCTATATTATTGCGATAAGGTTCAATCTTTTTTTCTTTGTCATTTTCTTTTGCGACATTTGCCATAAGTTTATCAATTTCTTTATAAATACCTTGTATATCTATAGTATGCGTCGTCGTAGGCATTTCAGTTGTTGTAGAAGTCATCCGTTTTTTAAATAGGTAATCCTTAAATATTTTACTAATAAATTCAACATCTTGAAAGGCATCTGGAATTGTTTCCTTACTTCTGAAATTATTATCGAGACTCATACTATAATGAACTGTCGTTTTAGAGCTGTAATCTTGTTGGTTAACGGATCTTGTAGTAGTTTCTTTTTCAATATATCTTTGCAATAAGTTCATGTCAAATTTTGTTTGCGATTCTGTGACTGATTTGGTCGTTTCTTGATTTATAGTTATATCTTGTTCAGTTGTTATTTGGTTAATATTCGGAAAGGTGGCTTCATGAGTTTTGAAGTAATATAAGACACCTTCTACAGTTTTTGACGTATCTTCTGAAATTATATTAACTAAAGATTAACATTTACGTTATTATACTTGTTGAACCAAATTTCTCTAAAGACAATTCACATCTTACCTGTAGTAACTGTTGTTATCATTTCTGTAGTGGAAATGAAGCTTTCATTGATTTTATCTCTTTGTAATCTGACAAAATCTTTATTTTGCACCGTGCACTCTCGCCGAAGTTGCCTAAATCAGAAATCCTTGTTATCCATTACAATATCAATACAAAATTGTAACCCTTTCATTTGGCGCGGTTTGTTTCATTTGGCACATTTACGGTGGAAGTGAATAGAAAATACAAAAAGATAAATAGGTAATTTATTGCTCACTCATTGTTCATATCGCTGATGTTTACATTGTACCGCTGCAGTTTCCGCAGCATGCTGACGTCCAAGTCCTCCTTTTGCATGCCGCTCATTACTAGCACGCAAATCAGATCTGCGAATTTGTTGAACAGATTTGTTTTAACATCGACAATGTACAAGGACATTGACATTGATAATTATTAAGAAACTCATTAAGCGTGTGAATGCTACGTTTATGTTTGTTGAGAATTATTTGTTTATTTAATTTTTGCAATTTTAAATACACCCTTGAATACACTAAAAATATTTGATTCTCGATTTGCACTGTCTCAGTATAAGGTGCTATTGACAATTTTTTCACTGTTTCTATGACTTACTCTAACATTTATTGTATGTTATGAAAATAAAATTAGTTTCTGCCAAATATTTGAAAAATATTAAACACTCATTAAAATATTTACAGTAACTCGTTATAATTGAAAGAATCTAAGTTGTGTTATAAGAATCTAGTTCCTCCTTGTACCACAAACGCGATATCATTTAGAGTGCATTGTCCCTTGAATGTTCATTATTGTCGTCACATAACACTCATTCATGGAGGTACACATCACAACTATAGATTATAATTACTATTGAACCTTTTATTTGCGTTAAACGCTGTGTGCCCTGAGCTGGTTGTATTGACAACGTACATGAGAACGCGACCGCGGCCATGAGCGCGCGACGCAGCATGGCGGCTTATCGGCTATTAGCCCGCATTGTTTTTACTTATTACCTTCACTAGGCCTATCGCATTGTACATTGTTGTTGCACATATCATTCGAAACTTGCTGTACGCTGATGTTTTTTGGCATCAGTGAATATGTTATAGTAAGCAACAAGCGGTTTCGGTCCTGCACGAAAATAAGAATAGAATACTGCAAGCTTTTCTATATTTTTTATTTGACACACTGTGTAGTTTCCAATTCATAGTTTGGCTTATGCTTATCATCATTGCCTCTTACTTTTCGATATTTAAAAATGTATTTGACACTCTGTGTCCCTACAGTGTTGCCACAATAAACATGATTTGTGAAATGCCTTATATCCCTCCTTGTGTTGCCATATAAGCATTTCTGATTGATTGGCTTTTACGGAAAAAATTGATAATTTAATTTTTTTTCTCTTTCATTTACAGGCTCGGTTCCTTCTCTCGAAGGTGAACCCGTCGCAAACACACAACAACATGTACGCGTATGGAGGTGTAAGTATTCATTCGCATTTTTAGGTTCACATGTATCGATAACGTATAGAGTTTAATACAAGAGTAATGTAATGTGTTATTGTTTGAATTTGCCGTTAAATAATTAATTTATGTCTGATTGAGTTCACAACTTTTTTATACTTTCTTCTTTTTGTGGAACTCGAGCGCCCTTCGTGTTCCCCTTTTGTTATACGGTCGTTACTCTGTTTTTATTTTGAACGGGTAATTGCGACCTTCACATTTAGAGTACAAAAGCTTGGAAAAAATCATATATTATTCCCAGAATTTAATGAAATGATTGAGGGACAAGTTGGCTTCTTTGTTCTCTAAATAGGATTAAGTTGTTACAAAAAGTGTGTGAATAGTCTCGCCATTTAAATTATCTGTCAGTATCTGCTTACAATATTATTTTACAAAAAGATACTTATATCGCTTTAATTATTGTAATACTATAATGCTATCATTTTAAATGGCAGTTCTGTAACCTTCAAATCGTCTACATGCAAAAAGTTGTGAACGACGCACAGACGAATGAGTTATATTTAAAAATCCGCATGCCATCTTAGCATGGTTTGAATATGACGTTTTTGTTTTTTGTTTCATCATTGTTACGGCGATAACCAGGCGATGCCGATACCATCTGCGGTAGAGTGTCCTTTTATTATTATATTTTTTTTCAAACCAATTCGGTGTTGGTGTCTAACATTATTATTTGTCGGTGTAATAAATATGTTTCATTCATTAAAATGGCTGGCAAACACTGTTCGTTCTCATGCAATGGTTCAAAGGATTTTTTCTTTATCTGCTTTTAAACAACACAAGCATTGGACTTTTTAAAATGTCAATTTCTTAAAAAAAAAAATTTTTTTTAATTTTAAACATTTAGCCAATTGTTTATATTTTAAAAGGTGGCAATGCTTGACATAACCTTTTGTGTTGGCGGCTGCTGGTGTCACAAGATCATCATACAAACTTACGGAGCTGTACGAGCATGAAAAATTGAAATTTATCACATCTGGAAAAAAATATTTTAAAAGAGAAAAAAAATTTTTGACTATTATTGAATAACGATAAAGTTCAATATTGAATGCTTGAAACTAAAATATTGTTATGCAATCATTTGCTTCAGTTTTTATGTGCTTAACCCAGTCGATTTGATTTGAAATAATTTTAATAATAAAACTACAATATACTTACAATATACTTACAATAGGTTACTTTAAAGTTGGGAGTTTTTCAGTAACTCCTTTATTATGATATTGATTAAGACAAATCATATTTGGTTATAATTAATGGACTATGGAATATAAATGGAAAAAATGAACTACCTTGTTTTCTTACAAATGGTATTAATTTTATCAAACAATTATTTGTTGGCGACACAATCGGGGCTAGTGTTTATTGCGGGAATCGTATCATTGGGTAAAAGGCTCATTTACACGCGGCGACACCGCTGGTGTTGCTAGTGTATTTGTGATCTTAACAACAATTAAGTTTGTTTCTATTAACGTAGAATCAAAAAAACGTGAATGTAAATGAGCCTTAAAATTCCCATCATACATCATCATATGCTTCTTATATCGTTTATTGTTTTGTTTCTATATAAATATTGTAATTACCCAGGACGGTGGAGCGCCAGTGTTGACGGATGACGTGTCGCTGCAAGTTTTCATGGAGCACCTGAAGAAGCTAGCCGTGTCCTCCACGGCCTGACGAGAAACATCCGAGGACTAGTCTTACACAGAACTGGTTATGCAATAATACTGATGGCAACACCTCCCCGGCCATTGAATGACTTTCGTTTAATTGTGTACTGGTGTGTTTATCTGAGACTAGATAAGGGAGGGGAGGGCTAGGTTTATTGTAAGGTCTAGTAGTATCTAGTATCACAGTTAAGACTGTGGTGAACAGCAAATTTTGTAATTTTAGTGATAGCTAGTGTATTGGCATCTGTTGTCCACGCCCTACATATTATATAAAAGTAGTACCTAACGTATTATCGTTAAATTAACATAGCCAATTGATTTTGTAGAACGTTCGTCGTGTTTAATTTCCATTTATGCAATTGTAATAAATTATTAATATTGGTAGACGTGTTTTAGCTATTGATAAAACATATTTTTCTATGATGTAGGCAACAGTTCTGTGAAGACGGTATGCGTGATGTAATCATTCGCAGTTTAAGTTATAATTATATTTTCTACAATGTAAATTATAATATAAAAATTACAATGTTTATGGAATTATCCTTTTGTTTTATTTGCATAAACCATTAAGGCTATGAATGTGTTATGGGCGGGTGGTTATTAATTATAATTTAGCTTGTTGGTAATAAAAATTAAGCAATCACAATTAGTCTGCATATTTAAATCCGAATGAATATTAAACAGATACTAAGGCTTCAAAACACGATACAGTTTATGAGGAGTCATTAAGAGTGTCAGGCCCCTTGTATATATTTTGAATTACGAAAAATCTGAAAACGTTAAATAATTCAGTAAATAGTTATGGTTTAGATTTTACCGCATCTATTAATTATATCGGAGATTCTGTAGGAAACAAAAAAAAAAACGCCTTAATAATTATACAAAATATGTATGATTTATTTATCTAAAACACTTCAAACAATAGATATTTCTACATAAAATTATGTTATATCACCCCATTTTTTTTTATTTGGTCATAACTCACTACTTGTGCAACGCTATGACAGAGCACAGCACAATTGTACAATAGCTGATATTATAAAAAAAAGTTACAATCTTAAATGCGTTAATAATGCGTTAAGTTTGCCTACATATCAAATACTGAATGATATTATACATTTTCTAATAAACATATTGTTATTACAAATATGTTACATCTACCCTAAACAAGAAGAATACATATATAACTCATTAAACATCCGTATAAAATTTGTTTTATGTAGTTGCATCGTAATAGACAACCGCTAGAGTATGTTAAAATGTATGAACATTCTAACCTGTAATAATTGCTCAATAATAATTGTAATAATCATATGTGTGACAAATAGAAATCAAACACAGAAAATTGTGTTTAGAGACAATTGGGGTCAGCCCAAGAATTAAGTCTCTTGAAGATGCACAAGTGTGAAAACAGTCTAGCGGCCGATTTTATTAAAAATACATAACAACAACACACCTACTTAGCGGTAGAAGGAATAGTGATTGACCTTGCTGAAGCCAAATCTCGACTAAAGCTTACAATACATGGGAATTTAATAATTAATAATAATTTTCTAATTAGGCACCAGTGTATATTTTACAAACAGATAACTTTTAAATCAACTAGTTCTATTAACTTCAATATTCAATTAACTATTAAGTACTATTAACAACATCATAACAACACCAAAAAATATTTTGAAGTATATTCAGGGGATTTGGAACTTTATTGGATCTTTCATAAGTAGCAAAAATGAAAAACTATCGCCTTAATATTACACTATGTATAGGAATTGGACGCTTGGTTGTAATTGGAGCCACGGGTCCAAAGTAAATCGGCTTCAATAATATTTAATCTCACACACTTCCCCTTAATATAGATATAAGTTACAACAAACCAATAAATACGTTTACCATTATAGACCAATATATTTTATTATAACAATTTCAACTAAGTTATGCAAGTCCTTTGAGAGCATATGCAATATTTCTTAACTGATAGCTTGTAAATGGAAACTGCCAGAATCACAATTAAAATGTACATGCCTCAAGACTGCGGAGGTCAATTAAGGAAGCGAATGGACATTTTCTGCTCAACATCGGTCCTTTCCAGCGCCCGGCAGAACTCCTCAAAGGAGATCATCTGGTCATTGTTGGTGTCCGCTTCCAGTATTGTGCGTTCTGCGATACTTGTCAGCTGTTCCTCGCTATATAAAAATGAAATAAGGTAGTGTAAGTATTGGGTGTACGTGGTGTATTGATATTCCCAATCACCATACCAATGTTGGAATTATAGGCAAAACATCTTATTGGACGTGAGTTCTAAATAAAAAACTAAAATAAAAAACGCAAGTCACCCTCCAACTGAGTAATCAGGTGATGAGCCATTGTGCTGCATCCTGCAGTGTGGTAGACTATGGCTTAAAATTATGAGAGGAAACCTGTGTCCAGCAGTGGACCAATAAAAGGGTCGAACTAAAAGTGCTGCATCCACTACTTTTGGATATACATATAAGCAATAAATCAGTAGGTTGTAAATCAGCAGTTGCTTAACTTCTCCTATCACCAGCATATCCAACATTCTTTGAAAGCTTCAGTATTATAAATAAAAGAATAAATGCAATACTCATTACACGATAGGCCAATAGTTCTTAATTATCACTCACCTAATATTAACGCCAACCATCATATGTAATATGGCAAGGAGCTCATCTCTGGAGATCTTACCGTCACTGTCCAAGTCGTACATTGAGAATGCGACTGTAAAAGAAAACTTTACTTCAAGTTTTGACACTTGTAAAATTATCTATACCAAAAAAATATATTTATTTCATGACTTTTCTATTTGAAATAAAGCTTACATCTCAACTTTTCTTCTCTGCTGTTGAGCCTGTTCTCTCTATTCTTCCTGATGGGCCTGAAGTGAGCTAGAACCCTCATAAATTGTAGGAAATTGACTCTGTCGTCGTGACTCTCGGCGAAGAATGAGTGGACGATCCTTTCACTCAACGGGTTGATGGCCAGCTCTGGGATACGGAGGAAGTCTTCTCTGGATAGTGTCCCGCAGTCATTCTTGTCCAATGACGTGAACCGAGAATACAGCCGCTCAATCTGGTTTGGTGTAACTGCAACATACATACAGTCTCATTTATTTTCCGGCCATCAATTTTCACAGAGAAATAGAACAGAATATGGTTTCAAAGTATGTTATTGAATAACATACACACATGTCAGTTATTTAATTTTAAATTTTCTAGATACGAAAGTAGACGCAGGGTCGTAATGACGGAAATAACATATCCGTTTCAAATGACTTACAACCGGTCTCTTCCTGAATCTGTGCAATTTCTTCCTCTCTCAACAGCAACGATGATTTATTACCCATTTTGTTGAAGCAACCTTGAGTCCTCTGAACTCGACCTTTCGCAATAAAATCGCACGATAAACTGTGTGTATGCACTATAAAAACAATTGATTTTCCACGGTTTGTCACACAGTAACCCGCTGCTAATAGTAGGTTAGTCACTGTGTTTTACGACGCAAAAAGGGCACAACATTCAAATACATAGGCGTTCTAGTGCGATTTTCCAAAAAAACTGATGACTTAAATTAATATCTGACACACATGTTTGCCGACCTTTGAATTCTATATTTGTTTCAAGAATGACTATTGACTATGACAATTGGAACACATTGACATTACCAATATAATGTGACGTTTGCGAGATTGACAGATATATCAGTGTTATCACCTTAAAATCAGTTTCGTCAGAAAACGTTAATAATACATCGCAATATACATAATATGTTGTATTTTATTAATAAAATATAATTTCTATTACTTTACCACCAGACGCGCTTCTTCCACATTTATAATTCTCTTCATACATAAAATATATCTGATTTTATTAACCAAAATTCTAGAACCAACGCCATCAAACTATAATATCAATTACTTTAGCAAGTTATCAAATATAGGGCCGTTTCTTTATTTTGATATCATAGTGTAACTTTAAAAGTTCATTTATTTACAAGTGACAAAATATTTTGTCAGTTTTTTGTTGCTAGGTAACTTAATTCTGAGATGCTGGAAAAGCTTGGTTTTAGAAGTGCATAATATTTCAGTTATATGTAACGTTAGAACATCGTAAGTGGGTAAAAAATGAGCGGTTTATTAAAGGAACCTTCTGAAACAGCAGAAAAGAAATCTGAGTTAGACACGTTAGATCCAGTTCTGGAATTGAACGAAAATGTAACCAGTGAAATTTTTGATAAGCCTCATGAAGACAATGTTTTCGAGGAAATTTCCCCTAAAATATTTGGGCTAAAAGAAATCATTGAACCTCTTTCAATAGAATCACTAAAGAACGCCATCTACGAACTTGGAGTTATTAACTTATGCTGGCCTGAAATATCAGAACCAGCGTTCGAAACTAGAACCTGCTTTCCCAAAAGTTATTATACTAATAATGAAAAGGAACGTCTTTTATTAGCATACGCTGAAAATTTCAGACGTCAGTTCCATTTTTATTATAAATCTAGAAAGCCTTTACTACTTCAAGTTCCTAACGAATGCGAATTACAGGTGAACATTTTCAAATTTTGCTACTCAATACTAGATGGCGCTAGCAGAAACAATAGTCAACAAAAAGTAATATATTGATGTATTTTTATGAAATTTATAAATAATGAAAATAAATTATTTAGAAAATGGTGTGTACGACGATAAGACCTACAAGACTTTGCTACGCTGGCACAAATACATGGCAAGGATTGGCGTCGCTGGTTTCAGACTATTTCGACTATGAACCTATCAGCAAACCGATGCTGCACGTAAGTACAACTTGATTTGTAAAATTGAACTGTTATTAAAACTTTTGTTTGTAGAAAAAATTGTATTGTGGAAACTTTTAATATATAGATGGCGCTAGGAGCTAATAAATAATATCAGCACTTGCTCAAGCGGTTCATATAGGTTTGTTAATAAGAGCGACAAACGAGCACTTAATATAGAAAAATATTTATATAACACAAGAAATAAAACCCCGGCTTTCGTTAAAGTTTCAATCAAATTTAATTCTTCAACATTTTTAAGATCACAAAAACTCTGTGTTTAAGGAGTATCAATCTTTATAATCCAAATTTCAATTTTGTACAAAATATTATCTCCCGAATTGTTTTCCATTGGAGCTGAAATAATCAACACGAAATGCAAATCAACTATCTTAACTTCATTGGAAAGGAGATAAAGGATTTTAACTCTACTAAAAAAATTTTTGCACTCTTTGCGTTTATATTCGCAACACCACACAATTACTCCATTGGACAACCTTTTAACATTACAATAATACACTCTATTAATTAGGAATGTACTTACAATATTAATAATCTCTCAATAATTTATAATTTTGATCACAGTGTCCTTAACTGTTAAATTTAACATATAATACAATTCCGAGTCGAGACATAGATAACGTCTACCATATAAAATACTGAGCAATAGAAAACAATTATGCGACCACGAGTGTCTGGCACTCGCCACAGATTCACAATAACACTGAATGTAAAAAATATAATAAATAACTCGTGCTATTATCTTGAACGGCGTTAATGAGACATAGTTACAATCTGGTATTATTTTCAAATTAAGTAATGCTTACTTCACACGTTGTACGCTTGAAGCATATTTTACAATAGTGTTATCGTCAGCCCGCGGCCCTAACGCAATAGTCTTTTATATCTTAACAATATTACCTTGTTCGCACGATTGGCACATCGATTGCATCCTTTCAATATTTGGTATAATCCATGACACAACTCCACGACAAACAGACAACCCGCCGACATCGGAGAACGGTTGAAAGGACGCCGTGACTTAGCATTTAGTTTTGACTTGAGGTAGAACATAGGGGTCCAACTACTACAGTAGGCTAGGAATGTAATCGTCAAATGGCAACATACAGCGGTACTACTTATACTAATCACATAACGGTTCGTGTGCATCGAAAATTAAAGTGATTTTTTATATCGATAACATCAATTTTTACAGAACTATCTATCTATTAAAAGGTTATAAACTCGGAAAAAGATCAACTATTAATGTAGTCACTCGACAAAGCTTTACAGAGAACAGCGTCCGATCCATAACTTACTTAGATTAAGACTTAAAATTAAAGAAATATAATGCATAGCTTTTCTTTTAGAACAAAGAAATTACGCAAATTTGGCTACACATATCACAAGTGAACGCTTACTGGCGACGTAACTATGTATATGTACACACATAATTGAAATATTCCCTGTAGCGAGAGAGGGCGCGGGCGGGCGCCTACTTGCGACGCGCGGCGTGCTCGGAGGCGGCGGGCTCGGCGGGCGCGGCGCGGCGCGCGCGCAAGTTGTGCAGCAGCGCTCGCAGCTGGTGCACGTGCATGCGCGTCACGCTCGGGTCGCCGCTCGCCTCCAGCCACGCGAGGAACTTGTCGCCGTGCTCCAGCGCGTCCGCCGCGCCCGCCTCCCACTCGCCGTTCGACACGTCGCCGTTCTTGATTTCCTCGCTCGCCGATCGGTTCGTGTTGTTGAAGAGCAGATTGTCGAGAACCGTTCGCGCCTTAGTTTGACTTCTCGCCGTTTCGTGCGTCCTCTCCGGCGCGGGCTCCTTGTTCTCGACGCCCACGTCGGGGCTGACGGCCGGCTCCGCCACTCGCGGTTCCGCGGCGACCGGTTCGCGCGGTTCGTCGACCGGTTGCGGTTGGCGATGGACCGGGCTCGTCGTAATCGGTTCCTCCTCCATCTTGCCTTTGGTG
>DWEM01001550.1:0-13985 GCA_018245935.1 Agara belti belti | reverse complement strand
ATGTAACTTCTCCGAACGCTCCCATAGTTATTAACAATTGCACGATACAAAACAATAGAGGTTACGGGGTCTACGTGAATTCCACTTATGGAATGACCAAGATTGAGAACTGCCTCATTCACGATAATGGCGGGGACGGAGTCAAATACGTGGTTCACGAATTGAGAATAGACGAAAGATTTGATCGCAGTGAGATTTTTGATTTATGCACCCTTGCATCGACGCCCAGTCAAACGTTTCCCATTCAGATGTCTATAGAACAATCGAGATATTCAAACATAGAAAGAGATTGCAACCAAAAATTTTTCACCAGAACTGATCATGTGTTGACGCTAAGTTTTCTAAAAATGCTTACGAATAGCAACAATACGGGCGATATTTATATTTACGATGGTTTAACGGTAAATGATAAATTGCTGTTGTCTTTCAGTATACGAAACCACACGCGACCCCAAAGTGTTACGTCAACGAGAAACCGTATGTATGTGAGGTTTCGCGCTGACGCCAGAACAGATATTACCGGATTCTTGAGGTTAACCTCAGGTATTAGCAAAACGTACGACCTAAACGTAACCGATACCATTATCTCTGATAACAACGGTCGAGGAGTTGTTATAGAAAATCTGAGATCGCAAATTCACATACATCGGACTTCAATATCTAACAATAACCATGTCGCTGGTCTTCAAGTGGTCAATGGAGCGGGAGATGTCAATATTACGGAGAGTAGAATTTCTTTCAATCAAGGCGACGGCGTAAACGTTACAGTTACTGGTGGAAATAGAAATATATCAAGAAGTATAATAAGTTCAAATCAAGGCTATGGTATCGCCGTGTGGATAAATAACACTCAAGAGACTGAATACATACCAGTAAATCAAACCACCGTCGTTGAATATTCTGAAATATTTAAAAATCTTGACGTCGGCATTTTACACGGGAACTATTGTGGTGACAGTTGGGTAAATGTCACGGGTAATTGGTTTAACACGAGCATGGAAAGTACAGTAGAAATATCTACATGTTGGAGATTGAACGATCCACTTAAACTGCTTAACTTACAAATCGGTCACAACAGATTTTATCAAAATCGTAGAGTACCTGTAAAAATTCAGCCAGCATTAAACGTTGTGGGCAGAATAGAACACAATTACTTTGAACAGGGTGACTACGGAGCTATCGTTATAATGAATCGTATCGAAGGAAAGTATTTAGAAGAATTTGAAATATTGCCAGCGAGATTTCGTATACAACATAACTATTTCTATGGAAACAGGGGACCGTTTGTTGTTAACATGGGTTTGTCGCCGTATAGCGATCATCACTACATTTTATTTTCACGAAACTTTTTGAAAGACAACAAAGTTAGAGAACCTTTCGAGCCTTTGGAAGGCGTGGCTTTACGTTTAACTCCTCGTAGTAGAGTTGCTGCGACAATAGTGTTATCGTCGAGTAATATAGACGTGTTTAGAAATATTATAAATAATCCCGAAGCTCAGTATGAAATTGGATCGCATGTTGAAGATCAAAGTAAGACCTTGAACTGCACATATAATTGGCTTGGATATGGAGAAGAAGAAAAAGTCTATAACAGACTATTTCACAGAAAGGATCGATATAATCTAGCAAAAATTATTTATATGCCCTATCTATTGCATAGCAGTAATCCGGGAGCTACACAAATTAATTATAACTCATTATTTGTGCCTCAATTCAATGTCCCAGGTACTTTTGTTGTTGGTGGCGAGGTGGAAGGCATTGAAATATTAAGACAGGGAGAATATGATGTCAATAAAGACATAAATGTCCGTCCTGGCGGAAAACTTGTGTTACAGTCGGGTGTAACCTTAAAATTTCCACCTTCAATAGGTATGATGGTGGCCGGAAGATTGGATGCGAGGGGAAAACGACCAAATGACATTACTTTTACTCTTAAAGAAGAAGTAACAATGAATAATGATAGTATATATGAAACAGACACAGAAATAGAACCTACTACTCCTGGATATGTTGAGCCAATTGTACCTATTAGACTCTTAGGAGGGCGAACTCCTCACGAGGGCAGACTTCAAGTACGGCTAGACGGTAAATGGGGCACCATATGCAATTATAGATGGAATATTATCAATGCTGCCCTAGTGTGTAATCAACTTGGTTTAGCTCTAAATCCTTACGATTGGTTGCTGGAACCTAATGAAATACCAGGCGCAGGAACGACAGAAGATATAATTTTATCAAACGTTGAATGTACAGAGTTTGATAATGATATAACTAAATGCAAAGCTGAAACTGTGGATAATTTTGAAAATTCTTGTACGCATGAAAATGATGTTGGGATCAGGTGTTACGAGACAAGTTGGGCTGGAATGCGATTTAGTGTAATTGGTGAGCGAGCAGATTTACAGTATGTCACCATTGAAAAAGCAGGCCTTCTTGATTACTCTTCAAACTCTTTTAAGCCTGCTCTGCAAATTGACTTTGCACGACATAGTTTAGAAAGCGTAAAAATTGTGAACAACTATCACGATGGCTTAGGAATTTTGTACTCAGATTTGTACGGCGCAGATGCTATTAATACAGTACGAAATTCAGAATTTAGCAATAATCGAGGCAGCGGCTTAAGTTTTAAACAACTAGGGCTCAAAGTGTACAGTTCGTCTATAGAAAACAATAATTTTGCCGGTATATTCCACAATCCACATTTGACAGGCCTACAACAGAGGGAAATTGCCGGCTGGTTCAATCTCGATGCTGGCTTTAATACCGATGAAACAAATTATCGTCCAATTGTGATTCCTGAATATGAAACTGATATTTCTTTGGTGAATGGAGAAACAAGACATTTAGTGTTTTCTAAGCACTATGGAGAAAGTATAGTAAAGCTGTACAATATCAAATGTAATCCTGGATTTGTTCTTGGACTGCAACTCCTTAATCCGATTCATAATTTTTCAACGGAAAGTATTTGCATATTTGATTCACAGAACATTAACGAAGCAAGTACTGAGTGGTGTCTTGATCGGGATTTGTCTACGTTTCCAACGACCAGTAACAGTTTTGGTGTTGTGCTGAAATACGAAAGTGGCACGGCCGCCCTCGGTGGCGTTGTTCTTGTAGTCAGTACTATTACCGCTCCCGTCCAGAATTTAAGGAACAGAATAGTGAGAGGTCCTGTCCCCACTCTTCAAGTTGTCAATAGCAAAATCAAAGGCAATACTAGAGGAGTAATGGCTTTATATTATAATCGCTACCTTAATGAACTTGGTGATCACTTTTTACGTAAAGCTAATGAAACCATAAAAATAATAAATTGTGAAATAGCACATAACAAGGAAGAAGCAATTTACGTGAACACTCCCTTCTGGGATATACATGACAGTAACATTACAGAAATAACTATAATGGTTAACAGTAGTTTAATTACAGATAATGGTAAGGGAGTGTATCATTTTGCTCGAGATCTTAGAAGCTCAAACAATTTATACCATTATGTGCTTCAAGACAATACAATAGAACGAAACAAACATGGTGGATTTGATGTGAGCTTGCCTTATGTATGGCAATATAATGAAAACTTTACACATTCCGTTTACATGCACAATAATACTTGGAGGAATAACCAAAACTTTGGATTTGTGATAGACGGGCATTTCGCTGAGGTGAATATGACAAAAAACATTTTTACCGACAATATGTGTAAAACTGGATTAGTGTCTATTCGCGGCATGGAGAAGAAAATGAAGATTGATGGAAATTTGATTGAGAGAAACAATGGCCTATTTATGGTACAATTCTATATGGACAGTCAAAGTGAAATCATGGGCTTTGTTTATGCAGTTTTTGTCTTCAATCAAGTAAAAAATAACAGATACGCCTCGCAAATTAACCGTGGCTCTATCCTGAGAAGTATCAATCCCACATATGTTATTGGATTTAAGGGCATACAAAAAGTAAAAGTAAGTCGAAATCTTTTCGGAAATAATGCACTACAATATACATTGTTGGCTGGAATAAGGACAGCGAAAATCAATAATCTTTTAGATGTAAGAGAAAATTGGTGGGGAAGTGCCACTGAAATTGAAATTAAGAAACAGATATTCGATTTTGACGATTGGAACAATCATGCCATCGCTACATTTTTACCATATTTATTGGAAGACGATTTTGATTCGAGTGTGTCCGTTACTTTTAGCCCCGAAACTGCGGTTGATATAAATAACTTGGGAGGTCGCCTCACATCAGATTTAACATTGGAACCTCGGATTGCACCTTATGTAGTTAATGCTGATATAACAGTTATGCCCGATGTAACGTTTACCATAAATCCGGGGGTTATATTAGAATTTGCCCCGAACGTTGGCATACTGGTTATGGGAATACTTAAAGCAGTCGGTCATAGTCAGTTACCAATTACCATGAGACCCATTTCCGCTGTTAACAATAATGAAGCGAGCAGAATTGAGAAAAGAGAAGTCGGCCAATATTCACCTAGTCACCATAAACGCAGGCGCCAACTGGAAACACTAGTAGTGCAAAATACTATTCGGTTATGTACGGAAAGAAATTGTACACTCAACGATAACAATGTTGAGAGAAAAAATGAAGGTTTCTTAGAATACTACAACAGAACAACCCTTCAATGGGTACCAATGTGTGACAATCGCTTTACTGAAAGAAACGCTCAAGTGGTGTGTAGAGAATTGGGTTTCGATCCTATTAATATATTCTTTGCTCATGACCGTCGAATAGAATATCACAGTAATTCTTTATCCCGAATTTGGTCGTGGCCGGAGCCACTTCAATGTGTTGGGATCGAGGACCGTTACGAAGATTGTCCTATAAGATTAAATGGGCAACTTTACGGCCACCGGCATGAATGCAAGTGGGATTCAGAATTTGTTTTTATTCATTGCGGGTCGAGGAATTTGGATGAAAATCTCGACTACTGGGGTGGAATTCGCTTTGCTAATCCCGAATTCGAATATTCATTGTACGAGCACAGGATCCACGACCATCATACTCACGAAACTTTAAGAAAGGCAGAAAGTACACTTCGACACCTGAACATAATGGGCGCCGGTATTTTGCATAATGAAAAATCTCCTGCCGTCCAAAGCATCACAAAGAATCCTAACATACTGAATGTTAACATCAGTAATTGTGCTCACCATGGAATCAACCTTGTTTCTCCAACCGATACAATAAACATAATGTTCAATTCCATTAACGATATTCTTGGTGAAGGCGTCAGTGCCATATCGCTGACAGGCGAGGGCAGAGATTCAGAAGAATCTAGCTTTATGCCACTAAAGGACTTAAATCTTCCTTATCACCTGTTTTCGCTGATCGATATCTGTGACAGTACTAAAGTGGTCACAATTGAGGAAAAGGTGCTGCTATACTACAAATACGATAACAATCCAGTAAATTGTGTTAAGATATTTAAAAGCATGTTCAGAGTGAAGCCTTTTGGCTTCAGGCTTTTACAATTCAACTTATTCAACCACACTTTGAACTATGGCAAAAGGGATTCCTTGACTTTGTACGATGGGGATATTTACAATATTACTGCACCACAAATAGGTTATTTGGAGAACGGCTCTCCGGATGAGAAGAAACTATTCAGAACCGAAGGTGCCAGCTTGAGTGTGAAATTATTTGCAAACGGTGCTTCAGCGGTGCATGGATTTATAGCTGAAGTCGTCACACTACCTATATCAGCTATTGGCTTCAGTGAGTATTTTACATTCTTGTCTATCCTGTCGGTTTAATGTTTTGCGACTCTGACTTATAAACGGAATAAATGTTGGTACGATGAGCTCGTATATTTATTCTGTTTGGGTGCATGTATACTACGGCATAATTTCTATCTAGTTTAACATCAGATAACCGTGTATAAATTGTCCTTATATATTGTGTTTACTGCCTTCCACTGATAGTCATGGAAAAGTATATCGAACGCTCGTTGAACTTTTTAGACCGCGATGTCCAGCACAATATATCCAATAGTATATTCACGAAGAACCGAGACGGCGCGATATCTTACCAGTCGGTGGGGGAAGTGAATCCATTGGTGGCGATCATTAGGAACGAGATACTGGACAACTGCCTCAAGCTGTACGGCAACTTCACCTCGTGCCCGGCGGCCGTTCGAGTTGATGTACAAAACACGCAGACTCTTGTATTTAGGGTGAGTTTTAGTAAGTTAGAGTATTTACCCTGAAGGAATACTCAAATAAAAACTTTAAAGGAAAAGGAAATGAAATATTACCAGGCTTAAAAATGTAAAAATTGATACTGTATTTTACAAAACCATACATCATTTTAATATTTAGGTAAGTTCTAGATATGTTTTGTATTATTATTCATGATATAGTTGTAGAAAAGCAAGAGATAAATTTATGTTGATTTTTCGTACAATATCGTTTTGATTTTGTATTTATATAAGTTGTTTTATTTTTATAAATAAATTAGTAAAAGTGTCCTAACCAAGATAACCTTACAATATAAACATTTACATACGTAACAATAGCGATAGATTACAACAACTGACAACCTTGTTCATTCGTTTGACAGGCATTTGAGGAAGATTTGTATAACAATATTGAAATCAGTACAAGTTCTTTTTATAGTATAGTCATAATTTCCAGAACAATCTCGTCCGTAACAACGTGGGCGGGCTGCTCGTGCGGGCCGACTCCCGTGGGTCCGCGACTTCCTTGCGCGGCTGGATCCATAACAACCTGTTCTTTGCCAACCACGACTTGCCCTGCCTGAAAGTTGAAGGTAACATTTGTAAATCGTCTTGCATTCGTATATGTGTATGTTTATCAGCTGTCCGGTTACCATACCGCAGGCATCTAATTGCCTAATTTTTAATCGAATAGTCGCGTCTGGAACTGTTGGAATTATTATTATTATTGTCTTGATTAATTATGTCGGTCTTGTGATCTCTATTTTAAGATTTATTGCACTTTCAAGTACTATTTTTATGTTAAAATTAATGTTGAAAAGCGATTTCCAGGCCGTCAGTCCTCCCCGTACCAGGAAGTGACGATCTACCGCAACTACTTCACGCGGAACTACGCCCAGTACAAGGACGTCATCGTCCTTCGGCAGGTCGTCTCCAACTTCACCCACAACTACGTGCACGACAATCGGGGCCAGAGGATCCTGGAAGTGTCCGGCTTCGACAAAGTCAGGCTGCCCATATACCAGACGACGTCACATAACGGCTTCTACAAGTATGTAGAACTGTATAGTTAAAAATCATCAACATTGTTATCATTGTCGTCATTTTTGTCATCATTATCATTATTATCCACCCTTTTGACCGTTCCGCTTTTGATTACGCTTCTTCTGTCAGATGGGCGAGGCTAATTCAATTTCAAGTTTCAAGCAATTGAGTTTTCTTCAGTTTATCTTCACCCTTGTGGCGAGTACTTTTATCTGTAAAATGCACTTTTGTTTTAAGTTTTACTTTATACCTATTACGATTTTTTATTATTACGATATAAACATGTAATAAACTATGTAATATGTAATAAACTGTGTAAACATGTAATAAATATAATATACATATATTATAGAATTTTTGTACAATTTAATGATATATTGTATGTTAATTTTTCTAAGGAACTACGCATTGGATCGCGAGGGCCGGGCCACCGTGGTGGCGGGCACGGCCGGCCAACACTATGTCGACAATATTTTCTTCAACCCCGACAACGACTACGAAATGATCACTGTCAACCGTTCCATGTACGTATACATAAACACACACACACACAAACACATGTATATTACTATAGAATATATTGACCAGTAAACATTAAAATCTGTAAATAGAGTTCATTTAAAATTCGGTAACCGTAAAACTTGCGAAAATGAGGATTTGGATTTGTATTGAATGATGTTTGCAACAACTCTTTTTAATAATACGCAACAGGTGTTACTAGCCAATGCCGTAATACTTTGAAAACCAAAAACGGCTCGCGAAATCCATTCATACAAGCTTCTGTTGGTCATATTATTATATGGGATATTTGAAATATGTATCTACGACTGCATGAACGATGGCGTGAAATACCAATGAATATTGAAACAGGGCCAAAGGGCGTCATACATTAGTTGTTCTAAACACGTTAATGCGAACTAATTATTTAATGTATTTACTTAATATTTACTCCTTTTCATATTTACAGATAAGATTAATAGTTTTGGGGCTGTGCATGCCAGTACTGTTAGCCAAACTTTTAGTGTCTATCGTTATTTCTTACGAAACGTTAGTAGACCATATGGTCTAGATATTTAATAGATAAGATATATTATCTTACGGAACGTGACGTAAAACGTTTTAAAAAAATAATAAAATATCGTTTGGCTACCGTACTTCCAGGGTTATATAATAAAATGTAATTGTTATATATGTAATAATATTTGCATGTTTTTTTGCATGGCTGTTCCCGGACCATAGATTTGTCGATTATAATCCGAATTACGCGAGGTGAGTTTATTTTAATGCTATTTACTATCTTGTATCGCACAATTCGTTTATTTTATTTATAAACAAAACCTCTGTTTAAGCACAAACCTTCATACAACACTTTTTGTAGCCTTAAATTTAAAGTATGTACTTTAATAATAATTTTTATCTTAATTGCCTTTTTCTGAAACTATATACATTAAAACATTTATTTTTATTGACTTTCTTTATATCGTACATTATTTAATATGATTTTTGATGAAAGTATTAAGCGATATATGTAATCTCACATGTATAGCATGATTTTAATATATTTACCTTTTGCATGGTCTATCAGTAAAACATAACCGAATGCATGCATTTATATAGTCTATAGTCATTGAATTTGGGTATTGGGATCGGTCCCATATTTTATTTAAGATAAAAAAGATAAAATATTTCTCACCATTATTTATCGATTTCTTTGTCAATAAATATTTTGTTTGTTAATTTGATTCAAGCGATCGCTTGTTGATCAAAGTATCCAAACATCCAGTCAAATATAGCAAAAGAAATCTTAAAACCTTTTTCCGTCATTAATTTTAATATATTTTTTAATTACACACAAATCAACAGCTGCCATACATATTCAGTTTTTCTTCTATTAAATACGATACAACAATAGTATTGACTATATCGTTTTAAGTTTTACTCCGTTCTCCTTAATAAAGATACCGCGCAGTTAACTAAAACAATAGAAAATCACGACAACAACCTCACACTTGCATCCCGGTTGCGTAGCTCCCTCGACTTGTGGCGGACCCGCATCGACGCGAAGCACAACTACTGGAGCTACAACGAGTCCCTGGCGGTGGGCGGTCGGATCCGCGACCAGGCCGACAACCCGCTCCTGCTGGAGGTGGACTACCGGCCGTTCTACATGAACAACGCGACGGTGCTGGGCGGCGGCAAGTGCCCGCCCGGCTGGGACGCGGTCGCCGGCACGTGCTACATGTACGTGGGCGCGCCCATGACGTACGAGGAAGCCAGACTGTTCTGTCTGGTCAGTGTGACGAGCATTTTAATCGTACTCGAGTCGATATCGGTTAACCGTGACGAGGTGTTAAGGATCATTTGAGAATTTCAATAATTTGCTATGACGAAAATGTAGCTAAAAAGCAATATCTTTATTTGACTCATTTAAAACATTTCTTGAATTTGGAATTCCAGTCGTAATGAAAAGAGCCAAATAATTTGTCGATTTTCCACACAGATGCAATACCATTATTGCAATGCGAGCTGTGGAACTAGTGTGACTATTTATCATTTGTAGTGTCATTGAACTCCGTGCCATACCTTTTTATTTAAAAAAAATGTTGTACCTCATCTTAAAATGATGTGGTCGCTGCGTTATCTACCAAATCATATCCATTCTCCAGTTGCAGGCACACTGGAAGAAATTTCAATAGGAATAAGTTGTGCTCTTGTATAGGTACATATATTCTCATTGTTCCTGGGTTGTGTTTGTGTGTACAAAAACAAATTTCAATAGGAATTTCAATAGCAATAAGTTGTGCCCTTATGCACATATATTCTAATTGTTCCTGTGTTGCGTTTCTGTGTCCAGTCCGATAACGCGTCGATGCCCTACGTGAGCGGCAACTACGCGGCGCTGTACGAGTTCATCAGCCGCCAGAACCAGTGGTTCCAATACGGCGACCGCGTGTGGGTCAACCACATCGACTACGTCACGCAGTGCACCTCGTTCGCCTTCTCCAACATCGAGATCAGCGATTGCAACCAGAAGAACTCGTTTATCTGCGAAGTCGGTGAGTGTACTTCCAAATTAATTATAACCTTAGTTCGTTTGTAAGTAACCGTTTGTTGAGAATCAATTTTTGACTGTGCTAGGATTGTAATTATGGCGATTTTTTTTATATAGAAAGAAAGAAAATTTGCAAGTTTTGATAACTGCACAATTACAGCAACAAAAGATATTAAAAAAAAACCCGAAACATATGAAAATGACAAAAAGAAAATCATAATCTTTCTAATATACGATATTAATAACATTACGCAGTGATAACCTAATGATTAGAATTTTAGTTCCACACTTACGATGTCTGGGTTCAAATCCTAGCACACATTTCTGACTTTTCAAAGCTACGTGCGTGTTATACATTAAAAATTAAATATCGCTCGGTACAAAGTTGAAGGAAAACATCGTAAGGAATTCTCCATAATTAAAATGAAGATCTAACTTTAACTTAATTAACTTAATGAGTTCGTCAAAATGAAAGTAAAAAGTCTGCTAATCTGCACCCGTCTTCAGTGCCGTAACAATCAAGGATTTAAAAAAACATTATCAAAGGTGACTGACTGACTGACTTAGTCATTTATCAACGCACAGCCCAAACCACTGGACGGATCGGACTGAAATTTGGCATGCAGGTAGATGTTAAGACGTAGGCATTCGCTAAGAAAGGATTTTGATCAATTCTACCCCCAAGGGGATAAATTACTTCTTAATGCGAGCGAAGCCGCGGGCAAAAGCTGATACGAGCATATCATATATAGATACACTGAATGTTTCAAATTTTTTTATCAGATCCGAAAATAGTCATCGATCCTCTATCGTGGCAGACGGACACCCTCGCAGTGGCCTTCATAGGAGTCCTAGCGGCCGCCGTGTTCCTCGTGGGCGCTGCGGTCATCTGCTGGTACTCTAAGTCCAAACATAGGTGATTGACATGGATTTTGAATCGTTCTCTATTTTAGATTACACTTGGTGAAGATTGTTGTAAATGTACAGTCACGGTCACAAGTGGTAACATCTGCTAACATCTGCTAACAAACGAATAGGATTATTAGTGTTGTGTTGACTTATGTATTAGTGTCTAGAGTTATTAGCGTTAAGAGTTATTTATTTATGTGAAGAGTTATTTATTTTATTAGTGTGACGAGTTGTTTTGCTAATATTCGCTACGACTTATCATACTTATGTACATGCACATAGTTTAATTTTATTATAATTACAAAAATGCATCTGCAGACACGTCCAGAGACTCGAAAGACGAAACTCGATACGACAGTCGTTGCACTCTGTACGATCAATCGGCAGCATCAACGGGGGATTCCCGGACACTTCGTACAGAAGGAAATTAGCGCAAATGGTATGTAATTGGAAACGAATCCCTTTTCACCGGCCTCCTGGCCTAGCGGTAAAATATGCTAATCCTGAGTTTTGGGTTTCATTACCACCCAAAAGAAACATTTGTTATTATCGTGACACAAACATTTAAATACCTAATTTAGTATCATATAGCCGTCTAGGAAGTTGTATAAAATATTATCTTTGTTTCTATTGTTTTCTCTCTCTATTTTTATAATATACCGTTCGTTTCCCAGAGCGCGAGATCCACAGACACACTTACTAAAGGACCGGATTATCGGAAAATGTTGGCTTCGACAACCTCCATGGAGTCCATGGAGAAGAGTCAGTTCAACTCCTCCATAGAGGACACGCAGAGTTTCGACATATACGAGGCGCACAACCCAAATAACGTGATCCAACTTAAACATAGTACGTTTAACAAAAAGCCAGCGTCGCCTGAATACTCCGTGCCGCAGAACACTGCGCGGCCACAGAATCTGGCTTTCAGAAATGAAGGCTACAGAGACAACTCGGGACCTACCAGCGGGGCCCCATCCATGAACACCGTTACGACCGAAGAGCTACCGATCATCCACCATCCAGGCGGCCTGCAATCCCAAGACGATGATACTCTATCGCCTCCCAGCGAATCTCAATATTTCACATCGGACACCTTGCCTTTAAGAGGCACGGATAAGTTCGACGACCCCGTCGCTATGAAGAGGGAGTTGGAAAGGGAAGGGAAGATCTACGGGCCGTATGGAACTCCTAATTTCGGGGGCCCCCAGCCGAAGCTCTCGTTCCTGATGGAGCTGAGGTCTAAAATGCCGGAACAGCCACAGGCTGGCGCAGTGCCGTCGACCACTTTTGGACGCAACAACAATCCAGGTATGCATTACCGTGTTAAAAACAAAATTAATTGTATGATATCAAAGTAAATGAAATTTATATGGATTACAGATCGCAAGCGATCCGTAAATATTCACAGCTATGCACTTACATATCGCGTATATCATAGATGTAATCAGTTTAAAAGTCGACGCAAAATGGAAAAGCGTATGTCTGTGTTTGTCACTTTTAACTTACTAACTATAAATAAAAAAAATCCACAGACCAGCGACAATACTATGACGACAACATGCCCAGCCCGCCCCAAACGCCGGTGTACAACTACGACCTCTCCCCCGAAACGATACCCAGCTACGACTCCAGTCCCCAGGACTCGTCCAGGGAGTACGACGACACCTACCCGCTGCCCGACCTCCACGGAAGGTCCAAGTCGGAGGCGCTCCTGGAAACCAACTTCGACTTCGACGACACGGAGTTGAGTCCGACCAGCGCGCCCTGCCCCGAGCTCAATAGATCGCACAGTCAACCTTTGGAAACGGCCATGTGATTTGTTGATTAGCAATAACTAGAAGATACCATTGTAATAAATGTAAAATTTATTTCTATATGTTGCAATAATTCTGGCAAGTAACGAATCCTGGTAACACTAAAAACTAGCAATACACGAGACGCCATGCATTGGCCAGTTTTAAAATAGTTAACATCGATAATTTCGTAACGCTTATCGTCTTCTAGACATATTTTTACTGAAATGTATGACAAATAATCTGTTTTATTTTTCTTTATCGCCGTCTAACTGTTTTTTTTTTTAATTCTCTTAATGTTTCTTTCTATTTATATTTTTACTGACAATTCGTGTTTACCTAATAACCGTCCTGAATGGCCTTAATAAAATACGCAGAAATGCTTCTATTTACATTGTTTAGCGTTTTAATGCCTATTCGCAGGCAAGATATTTAAGCGAGAATACAAAGATTTAATAATGATTACTTTAGTAATGATGTGTAGGTACCATTTTATAAGAGGTAAGGAAAGGAAAAGAAAAGACTGAATGCGCATGTATCGTTTTATTGCATTTATATATCAATCGATTGCTAATGAATATTTCCGTTGCGACTTATTTTTCATGCCTTTATGATGATGCTCTTTAATAAGTCTTTTAAAAAACACAAAGCAAAATATAAAATTTATTTAAGGATTAAATTATATCATTGCACTCGATCTCACGTAAAATAAACAATTACTATTGTATGTCTTATAAAATATATTATGTGAGTAATACTGACGATTATCATTAGCAATTTTATATACATAACTACGTAAAATTAATTACAAGAATACTATTATAAATATGTATAAGCCTAGTATTCTAAGCAAATTGGCACAATCATTATATCTAATAATATACTTTTATTTAATTCAGTAGCGAAATAAATTTACATAGAGCAAAATAGACATAGCGCATATGTACAGTTAATAAATAAAACAAGAGTAACAGTGCCTTGATGTTTAATATAC
>DWEM01001549.1:0-13985 GCA_018245935.1 Agara belti belti | reverse complement strand
GGGAATCGAACTTACAACCTCTCTATCAACAATCAGTATCCTTAATAATTAGCTCAACAGGCTAGTCTAAATTTATTTGCGTGACGTGCAGTTTTGCTGTTTTTTCAAAGAGCGCAATGATTTTTAATAAGGATATAAATTATTAACATACAATGTTCAAGGGTTTTATGAAGTAACTAGAAACAAGATAACATACTGAATTACTTTTGGAAACTACCTAGAATAGTCTTTTCATATTATTAGTTCGATAACAGTTGTTAAACCCACTCAGAGGCTATTGTATTTAAACACAATCAATAGAAACGTCAAGAAAAGATTATATTAAAAAACTAAGGCGACTGGTTTAGAATTGATTTCTGAGTCCTAGTTATTCGTAGTCTGAAAATACGGTATATAAACTTGATTAGTATCTACTATTGTGACTATGTTGGCTTTAATCATTACGTTCAGTTTACACCAATCGATTTGATATCTAGTTACAGCGGCCATTTTCTCAATCCTTGGATTATTATCGGACACAAAAATTTTCCTCAACAGTTGTATCGTTTCATCCGGCTTATTCGAAATTGGCAATATCTTATCGTTAATGCTACCATAGTCGTGAAAAATACTATTGCAATACATTATACACCAAGACAAAACTGCTGCTGCAATGAGTCACATATTGTTTTAGTAGAAATCGAGTGTAGATTTTGAAGTATATCAGTTTTCAATAAGTCTATACAAAGTAAACACATTCATAAAAAAGTGTGTCAGTCTCAAAATATGTTAATAGTCTGAGGGCTTCAGTTTTATTTATGTGAAAAAGCAAACGAGCAAGCAGGAATCATAAGAGGCCGCTGCCGCTCATGAATAGCTGCTAATAACTTCGAACTGCTTAAGGATTAAGACTATTGGTGTCAGTTAGTTGTTAGAATTACTTGTGAATAATAATATTGGAATAATTTGGTAACAAAACAACTGTCAGTAACATTAGTCCACTTAGTATAGAGTTAGCATGTTTGCAGTTAGCATAGTATGCATACTCTCAGAGTGTCAGGTTCAGTTATAAAAACCTGCGTGAACTCTCCAATATGGACAGTTATTTAGCATCCATCCTATTTCAAGTTAGTACCGTTGCTACTCCTGCGGACGGACACGGGCGCTACTCTCTTTACAAGTCAACCCCATACACCAAAAATAGAAATTTTATACATATGACTTGTTTACCCTACTGAGATTCTTTTGCTTTGACATAAGTGCAATACTATTTATTTTTCATATCTAATTATATCTGTATATATTTCCATTTACAGATTTTTAACTTATTTAAAAACCATTACGTTCATTACTGTTGGTAATGGCCCCCTTCAATATATTGTAATATAAATATAAAATCATTTATTTATATATGAAATCGCGTAAGAGTTATAAAATAACGTTATAGAAACTACAAAAGGGCGAGTCATTAATAGGAATAGAAATCCTCATTAATATTAACGTATAGGTTAGACCAGCTCTACGTTCTATCTTATTTTACACGAATCCTCAATGTATACCAATATAATAAACATAGTTTTAATATATCTAATACCAATATTAAATACAGGTAATACTTAATTTTGCATAAAAATCAGAAAACGTCAATTTATTGACTGCCGTAATACCTCTTTCTTGTACTTTAAAGACCACAAAAGGATAACGAAAGTGTAATCTTGGACCAAAATAGAATGTTTATTAATAAATCAATGAATGTATGCATCTTAAACAAGTAAAAATTAAGTTTTAGACGGTAGTCATACTTTGATACGTTCTGGTATGAATATATAGCACTAACTTATCATTTCCTGTTTATGAATATGCAAAAAAATATTGCTCGAATTGACAGTGCTATTATGATTTTCAATATTAATATTCGACGATGTGTATGTAAATCGAAAATTGTCCTGTTACTTAAAAATGAGCCATTTTAAAAATGAACCCTTTTTGATTTACTGAAGTAATTCGCCATAATATAGATATGTTTCTCAAAATATCGTTTTTTATATTTCTATAAGTTCATCGCTAGCATCTATTGATCGATGCCCTGTTTAACACAGAGACTAACAGAATGGATCGAAGTTGAGACCGTGTTTGAGAATAATTATGAGAAATACGTCCGTTTATTAACGAACATACTTTGACGATTAGAAATAAAAGTAAACGCTGCGTTATGTGCTACGCAGGTCATTGCTTCACAAAAAAATTATAAACAACATACAATCCGTTTGTTTTGAACAATATATTACACTCACAATATATGTTATAGTTATTTCTCGAAATAGTTTTAATGAAATTCAGATCAGTTGATAATTCCCAAGTGTCCTGTATCACGTCCGAATTATGATGTCTTTAGATATATTATGAATACTATAAGAAAAATGGTATTGCATAATAAAGATAATTCTAAAACTAGCTCGACTGAACGACCTAGTGTTTTTAATAACCCTATCCGTAAAACATTTCTGTATATTAACAATTTCCAAACTGAGTAACCGATGACATGGTTCCATGTCGTACAAATGATCATGTAAAATTACTTAGCGAGGTTAACTCATCGGTAAAAGGTTAGAATGCGAAGGAAAATGCAATCGAATGTAGTATAGAAATCCAATGTTAGCTCAAGAGAATACAGATGGCGACTCCTTTACGTCATAGACCAATAATATCAAAGAGTAAAATATAATGATTTTATGTATGTATGTACACTACTCGCAGGTACAATCATGCTATTTGTTAATCGATCTAAATGTATTCGTTGGAAACTTATTCTTCTTTAGCAAGCAGGCATTATTTGAAAAAATGAAGTTTTGTATTATCTTGTATAATATCTAATATTCAACAACTCTAATTTGCGATGTCGTAAAACCATAATGCCTCTATAAATATAACTACCTGCGTGATAGTGGATGATGGTCTATTTGGTCGCTTATTGAATGATTCCGCTTGATATGTTTCGAAGTATTACAATGTAGCATGATGCTTCTAATGTCTAAAAAGCGCAGTTGTCAACACTACAAACAGTGTTAGAATTACATCCACTTACCATAAGAACATCAATGCCAATTATTGTCCAATAAAATGATTGTATTTGTAACTGTTGGTGATCTAATTACACATTGCATTTCAATACACGACTGATAGCAGTCTGTTTTTATACGACTATAAATAAAAGTTAACGCATAAAGATAGACATACGTTTGATTTTATACTCGTATTATCTAACTGGAAGATAAACATTCTATAAATCTACTGCATTAACTGCGTATTATTGGTACTTCCTACTACTACAATCTAAATTAAACAGAGCTGGATTACACCTAGTCAAACGGGATTTATGTATACTTGTACCGTAAAAACCTAAACCATATATATTTTTTTTGTAATATATTCAATATTTACAGCCGTATACTACTACTACCTATATTAGTAATAACACTATAAGTACATTATAGATATACGTATATATATATCGGCAACAAAATGCTATGCTTGATATCAGTTAATGAATAATCGGAATTATAATAGGCAGTATTATAAACGTTTCGTCGTAAAAAGAACGATCGCAACGTCGTTAACTAGATATTAAGAAGTGACATCGATGCATCCGGCCACCGGGGGCGGTGTCGATTTCTACGCTATAACAATACGAACGAACATTAATACGTGTATAGCCTCGTTATGCACCTCGTCCTAATTAAGCTCGATACCGAATCAGTAGTCCAGAATGTGAAACGTCAAATGATTTAAACTGGTGTAGTGCGGAGCGCGTGAATGATGCCCAGTCGGTCGGAGCGCGGCGCGGCACACACTAGGGCGGGCGGACACGGCAACGTTACGTCAGCGAGGGGCGCGGGGCCGGTGGAGGCGCGGGTCGGAGGGGGCCCCGCACTGCTGCATCCTCGGAGCGCCCATCTTCGCCCGGCTCGGCTGAAAAACGTGACATCTCTCGGCATAGAACGCCCCCGCGCGCGCAACCCTCCGCTCTCCAAGGACCGTGACGTACCACACTTGCGTTCACTTGCTGCAGAACTTGGTACACTGTAGAATAATATATTTTATTTTAATGTATGGTTTTTGAAACAGGTTATTACGAATTGAGGCAACAATATTTTTCAGCACCGAATTTACTCGAAAATAAAGTGCTACAGATAAATTCAAGGCCATAATATGTATTTTCATATTGTAATTGCAACTGAAAGTTCCATTTAGCGTACTTTTTCAAATGTCTTTATAAACCTATTACGTCTGTCTTGTGAATCGATTTACGGCGTGGGGAGCTCTAGGCTCCATTTCCGGCTAAAGTATCCGAATGATGAATTTAACTATCTATTCTACATAGATCCCGGTGTATAGGTTAATTGTCTTTGACTGATTGCGCATAATATTGGTTAAGCAAGGCACCTAAATGTTATTGCAGCTACCTAGGACACAGTTTAATTAATTAGCTTTATTTATTTTTTGTTCTATAATTTTTTTATCATGATGTGGCTTAAGATTTACGAAATATTTTTTTACAAGTTATAATAAACTTTGTCAGTACCTATAGCTGATAAACTTACAGATGCTGTGATAAGAGAACAATGTAGCATGAAATAAGATGCAGTGACTACAAGTAAGAACGGCATGCGTAGATGGTTTGGACATGTTGACAGCAAGTATGAACGATGGCAGAATCACGGAGCTTTGAATAGTAGAGTCGTAATAGGTAGACCTAGGCGCATGTACTTTATTCAAATCGGAGAAGAACTTAAGAAAGGCCAGGTCAAGTGTATCTGTAATAGACGAGCCAATACGATGACTCTGATGAAAGTAGAAGAGGTGAAAGAAGTTTATCAGGAGACCCTTAGTCTCTACGGACATTTATGGAAAATAAGCGTTACAGTTCATACGTGTAATTACTTATAGTAACAATACTGATAATATATTGACAAACTCTCATACTCGGCCGTCTGATCCCAAACTAGGCAGTGCCTGTACTATGGTAAGCAAGCAACTGATAAACATACGTACATATATAGTGTGCTCACCACATAAATGTTTACCCTGTGTGGGGTCTCAGGGTCTCTAATAAATAGACTAAGAGGCCTGTCAATTTGACATAATAATTGCTTATATTCAGTTTCAGATTTGCAATAATATACGCCAGGTACATGGGAAGTCATTACAACCTGAGACATTTCTGAGAAACCAATGTACATTTATATACCTGTGGTACAGACGAGATAAAAATTGTAAACACACTAACTTGTACTTACGTAACTTAGGACAGAGATCGATTAGTGTATCAATCCTTCTTTTCTCGCTCGTAATTACTGCAACTTAACGTTGGCAGCCGCTTTCTCTAATATTTGGTTCGATATAATAATGTGCCATCTTTTAAATTCCAGTTCGTTCCTGCTTCGAATGTGCTTGGAAAATTGCTTCACGACTGTATCAAAAATGTATCTGCTCATAAAATGACAAAATTCTTTGAATCGTGTAGTAACAGTCGAAGATAATTTTTATAGCAAAGTGAGACTCTTCTAAAGAATCTTACTCATATGGAACTGATGTTACTGATTAGACAATCTCATGTAGCGCCATCTATTATGGAATATTTGATACCTACTTAACAAATTACTTGAAATTTAAATCTTCTTCAAGTTAAAGTATCTAATTTCATGCTAATTGAGCGGCATTATTGAATGTACTGGTATCTATTACATATATTTTATGGCATCAAAGGAGTCTTGTAGTTGTTACAGAAATGAATATTTAAAATTATAAAAGTACATTGGCTGTTTCGTTTGCTCATTGTTGCAATTTATAGATAAGATTATACATATAATGTACAATAATATACAGTGATCGGAGTACAAAATTGTTCGTTTTTTTTATATAAATCAATAAATTGATGCAATTTGTTTCTAAAATGGGCAGGGACAATGAAATAAAAAATATATATTTTGTACTATATTTTTCTTTGAAAAATAAAAAAGAAAACAAAATTTAAACTCTAAACATAAGAAATACAAACCCTTTACTTAGTCGGCAATCAGCAAAGATACAATGAAAAATATAATTGCTACACTTTGTATATGTTCATAATATTAACTTATCAATATAATCTATTTAACTTTATTAAATTATGAGGTAGATGATTTCAAATAGTCTTTAAATTCTTAAAAGCTACATTACTTCCATAAAATATAAATCTAAGAAACCCGTATTTTTAATATCTTAGTCAGTGTCTTGTTTCTATGTGATATTATAATATTGCTCACAAGTTACATATTGTTACAACAATTTGACTCCAGTAGGTATATAAGATAATAGGGAACTCCATTAATTGAATGTAGTTAAAAAAGTCAGCCCTCAGTGCTATGTGAAATGCTTATCATTCGTTTATTTGATCACGAAATAGAATATAAAGAAAAGCTCTGTCTAAACATTCAAAAAATATTTCGAAATAATATGATTACCTGTTTATTTACGGTTGTCAAATTATTAAACAAGTACGTAAAAGTGTGTTTAGGAAATAGTGATAAATGCGATATAAATGACATGTTCCTTAAATTAAAATATTTTAACAATATTAAGTCCTTATAGTAATCATTCTTAAAAACTCATTAAAATCGATGGGTTATTGCTATTTTTATTATAAAATAGGCGTTACATTGATCAGATAATGAAAACTTTTGAAAGGGAAGTAAAACCTTTTGGAAGTGAAAGTATTAATTTGAAATACATCAGACATCTTAAAGATTGGTATATGCAATGCATATGTATCGGCTTTAATATTCTACTTGATACAGCAACACACACGTAAATAAAGGAACATACATATGTATATATGTTTTATGGCATATGGTCGTATTTAATGGCAATGTCTGATTCACAATAATAAAACGCCTTTCATAGCTGCTAACAGTACCAGGTAGTGGTTATTTTATATTAATAAACATCAAGCATCGGATATTTAAATCAACATAATAAGTCTTCTCCAAGTTCTCCCTATCTTTAATATTTAGATACAGAATATAAAAAATGTTATATGACTTAATAAACCAGCATTTTTAAATGCGGTTAACTGTTTTGTAAACTTTTATCATGGTATATAGTAGTACAATAGTATAAACTTATTTTATGTAATATTATATTTGGCTGGGAATAAAGTGATGCTTTAAAGGGAAAAATGGTAGTTTAGCAATGTTAAGTACCTAGGGTATAAATAAAATTTCAATTTACTTATAATTAAGCTCTTGAGCAAAGAAATACCCAATTATCATGAACACAAATTATACGGACTACCCTGAATATCTGCTTAAAAACTTTGAAATTTATCATTATATGGATAAAATAATGAAATAAAAAAAATATTTAAAAACAATGTGAAATCAACATTTTGAAAACGTTTCATGTCAGAAATATATTTCACATAAATAATTTCAGGAGTAATCCGCTAAAAAGTTAATTTTTATTGACTGCTTCATATTTTTTAATGATGCTTAAAATCGAAATAGGCAAGTTTGTAAAGATAAACTTAATTGACGCTACTATTTAAATTCTAAGTTAAAATAATAATATTATTGCAACTACTTTCAAATTTCACTTTGGCACATTAACATCGATTCAACGTTTCCAATTATTGGTACTTGTCAAATATTTAGGCAGCTTTCATCAAGAGCAGTATAATATTGAACTTGACTTCATTAAATTGTACTTTTAGGTATAATAAATTATTTATAATAACTACATAGTAACTTATGTAAATACCCGTTTCATTGTTTTATTATATGTATAGGGATATTGGCGTTTCCAATATGTAAATATTAGTGTTGATTACGGTTGCTCTTTTAGATTCTAACTGGAATTTTGTATATTTACTTTTCTATGTTTTGTTCATAGCCAGTTTAATATGTATATCTAACCTACAATGCTAAAAATAACATAAATTGGACATAATATTTTATAGCAACAAAATTATAATAATATTATAATCATAAACACACACTAACTTTGGGTAAATAGTATAAAGTAAAATAAAAAGGTATATCGACACTCGAACACATAAATTTGTACTTAAGTTACGTTTGCAAACTTAGGTTATAAAAATCTACGAGTAATATTAGTTTGTACTTAACGGATTTGTACTCATCAGTCTTGTACATCGTTCAGTAATTGAAACAGATTTCGTGTCTTTGTTAATATGAGGTAGATTTGTTTCATAATTTTCGTTATTTGGTTAACAAGCTCATAATGGCGAGTCCGGCCGCTTGGCCACTGGGGTGATGGCTATACGAATACGTAAGTTACATTGCTACGAAACATGGCGGTACTCGAAAAACACTACATGTTTAGTGTACGTCTAAATATAACAAAATGTCGGTGACATCCTTGTAACAGACTCATCAAAATTATTGTTGAGGGCTACTTTGCTGACTTCCTTCGGAACTGCCGGAGCTCTTTGATTGTGATTCGTCTTTTTTCTTCTCCACCTTCAACAAAAAAGTTTGCTTAATAACACGATAATAGTTGGACATCGTTGTATATTATAATTAGATCACAATAATTCATTGGTTTTTTACAGAGGTTTAATATGGCGTTAAAAAACAAAATGTACACAATCAAAAATTGCTTATTTCTGTCACTGTGATCTCGATGTGTTACGAAAGCATTTGTGCGACACATTGTCTTGTTATATAATACATGTACCTTTATAGGGCAATCTGCAATGAGGTGGTCCTCGCTCTTACAGTTGTGGCATCTCTTTGGTTGTGGGCCGATGCTGCATTTGGCGGCTATGTGATTAGCGAACTCTCCACAATTATAGCAACTGTAATAAGAAAGTATATTTTTATTTGAATATAAAAAACGTAACATCACGCCTGTATTCCCCGAAGGGGTAGGCAGAGGAGTGTAGTGTTATTTGAATATAATTTATTTTTAAATTACAATACTAACATTGCGATCATTATTGGACACGTATCTCGTTTCAGAATGACTATAATTAAGCCATAGTCTTGGCGCTGGTCAAGTATCAAGAAAACAGTTGCATGAGCGGTTTCAACAACTTGTGGCAGTTGTTTGTTGCTTTTTCCTCATAAAAAAATGTATTTACCGAATTTTCCTGAAACGCTTTTTAGACAGCGGTCGACGATGCGAACCCTGGCAGTCAACAGAAGATGGTCCAGATACGCGTGTTGCCTCAAGTCCCTTGTCAGACTCCTTGCATTCAAATTCCACTTCTTCTTCATCTCCCAGTGACCGGAAACCTGGCATTTGTATAACGCTCTGAAAGGTTGTGAAAGAGAGTGACAACAAAGTAGATAGAGCGAAAAAAACTAAAACAAATAATACAACCTACACACAAATAGGTTAACCAATTTACATTGATAGAACGGTGCGCGCCATCTATCGGCAACTTGTATTAAAATGGATAGCACACAATATTCCCTGTGCCCACATAACCAAATATCGAAATATCTATGGCGATCAGTTAAACGGTATAGGAGTTGATGCCGTGAGGCGCCATCTATTTGCAAGTTACAGCAAAATCGATAGTACAAAACGATTCTCTATGGAAAAACACGTATGGGTACCAATTTTTATGACAATTGTCCAAATGATGTCTTATCGATCTCGGGCGTATAAACATCCATTTTCATATATGTACATGTTTTTCACAGTTTATTGCTCTTGTGCTAAACATACATCTTTTAAGCTTTTAATATCGCTATACCTGCTCATTAAAATACAACTCAGTCCATTTTGTTTAATACAAAGCTTAGCTAGAAGCTAATTACAAATTCACGGAGAATTTATGCCTTCAATATTGAGTTATTTGTTTTAATAATCATTAAGATAAGTATGCAATAGCAAAATGTTTTTATTAGTTACTGGTTTACCATTTTAAAGGATGTATATTCAAATGTTTCATAGTTACTGGCAGTAATTGATACAACGAAACTACACTTCTTCACATTTGGATGGGAAATAAAGTAACTTATCGTAAGAGAAACGTCAACCTTATCGACGTCCAATATTAACGTAGACTTGACCCAATATACTCGTAAATTTTACCGCTAGCGTTGTTGCAGCCGAACGAAGTACAAATTTGGTAGCGTGAATGTATAAAAAAACATCCGGCCTTGATAAGCCGTACAAACTAATAAGCGCACTATCAGCACAACCACTAGATACGACAGCGTATTTTCTCAATCGGTTGTTTTTTACTACAACCGACTATTAAGAAGAACATCAAAAAAATTTTTTTAGATGGCAGTTTTAAAGAAGTAACTTATAAAAAGCTATCAATCCCATTACTTCTAACCATCACAAATACAAGCCGACACCGAGCTTTGGTTATTTTTTGTACTATTAAAATTATCACCCCAAGAGGACCGAACGGAAGACGCCTCGCGCGTCTCGTTACAACGCGTATCTTTAAGGCGTGTAACATAATATTATCAAAGCTTTTATTAAATTATAAAGGAAATAAAAGTTGTATTGCGTACGGTTTAACATAAACAGTAGCAATTACGTCCGCTAAGAAATATATAACGAATTTTGTTAACAAAAAGTGTTAAACGTTTCTTGTAAAATACGAATATGTTATACATTATTTATGTAATAAATGAAGTTATACGAGTACGTTTAAAGTGATAAAAGCTTAACGTAAGTTCAAAACTTACAATTTAAAAGAATTACCTGATGAACAAATACGTCTTGCCCGCCATCATCCGGGGTAATAAACCCCCAGCCCTTAGCCACGTTGAACCACTTGCATCGTCCGCGTCGGGTCACGCCTATAACTCCGCCGCCGCTCACGCTGCCCGCACCTGCAAACAGTTATTCGTTATTAATATCGGAACACCCTTCTAATAAAATCAACTCTAAGCTGCCGTCCACCTGGTAGGCAAGAAACAACTGCACGGGCACCTGCAAATTTAACGAAAGAGGTTGCAGGTGTCTTGTCGGTAATTACACACAGTATAGATAACTTGGGGTTTCTCTTCCTATATGGGAGGACAGAAAAATTGCATCGGTGTTTTGAATACATAAAAATGTTTAGCTATTTAAAGGGATACAAAATTATAAAATAGGTAAAATCGTCGATTATTTTATTTTAAAAACATTTACAGGCACACTGTACATGTATTATGTAAGATTTTCATTTTAATTTTCAAATGAAAACACATTATGGAATGAAATTTTTAATTAAACGTTCTATTTATGTAATGCGATTATATCAGAAAAAATAAAGGTAAATATAAAATAAAATAATTTTCAATGAATATAAATATTTCATTAACCACAATTGTTATTAAATTACTGTTTATATAAATACGAAAATACAGTATAACAACAAGCTTTTAGCTAAAGATTATCTAAACTTTAAAATCTGGTTAGACTAGAATCGTACATTTTACGTAATGTTAGTTGAAAGTAAAGAGTTTAGTTTAAAGAAGTTGATACAACAATTCTACGGTGCAACAAATTATTTTGTCTGTAGAGAGATACTTAGTCTTATGAATATCAACTATACTTTAGTCAAACAGACAAAAGCACTTAAAAGTACCTTTGAAGAGCCAGTTTAAAATATGCAGTTGGCCTACGTCATAAGAAATTTAATGATACGTCGGATACGAGGCGCATTTAGATTTTTTGTCTGTATTGGTATTAATTTGAAGACACATAAACGAACGAACAACAATTGATTGAAGCTTTCTCTAATTGAATTTTAAAACGTAATGTAATCGACTAGCTGTGAGATTGCATTAAGTGGATCGTCCCCTCCTTTCAAATGCATACGTACTCAAGCTTTTTACCGTTCGGAAATCTATTAGCAATAAATAAAGGCCCACGATCGTTTACAGGACTAAGAAAGGGTATACTATTCCCCTTATCGGCTCCTTCACAAAAAATAACGTGGGAACCGAATGAAAGAGCGAACTCTTCTTTTTATGTGTAGATACCGTATAGTTGTTACGGTTAAAGACCTCATTTCATAGAAATTATTACATTGACAGGATCCTCAGGATTCTTTAATTAATGAACTCAAATAAATCGTTTCACAATAACGTGACCATTTGTAGTCATTGACCATTGATATTACTCAATAAAATATTGAAGGATTATTAATCTTTACCAATACTTGAGTCATAATCGGTCATCCGTGCTGTAGATATAACAAAAAATCATATTTAGTTAATTTGACGACTTCGCTATAGGAATTGGTCCAGTATGACTAAGCGCCCAAAATTTTCTTGAATGGTGAATAATATTCAAGGAACAATGAGTAATGTTCAAAGAAAAATATGTGGTAGTTTCAATTGTAAATTCACAATCAATATTGTATCTAAAGCATTAATAGTACAACAGCTCAAACACATGAAACAGAAATATAGTGTACTGTTAAAAATAAATAATTAAAGGCAGGAAGAATTATCGGAAGTTTCGCTAATTCAATTCAAATGTTATGTGTTGGTATGTAACAGAAGCATATTATTTCGGGCGGCAACGGCGGTAGGTAAAAGCGGCGGGCACACGTGGCGACGGCGGGGACTCGAAGAATGTGCGGTATTTAGGTTGCGTTTCTGGTACCTCTTCATTCATTGACGTAACACTGCACCTTGCCGCCGCCGACTGCCGCGTTCACTCCAAGCACTCTAGTGGGAGAGCTGGAGACCGATACAATCTTGTCATTATTTTAAGTTGCCGTACAATGTTGTTTTCGGGAGTTAAGCTTTGTAAGGAAATATTTGCATAATCTTAACACGTTTTGCTTTCTTATAACAATACATTCATGCCTCTTTAATTTTCTGATTCAAAGACTATGGCATTTTATAAAAGCAATATTTAACCATCAAGTCGATAACCCAGTGTCCATTTTCATAATTTTTTTACCTCAATGTTGTTATAAATACTACTATCAATTATATAATTAGAATGTGTAAAACATTGAAGAAAATGTTGTAAGTTTATAAAGCCGCAAGCGCTCGGTCTACGATATAAGAGTATTACCTACTCGCTATCCCCGATACTCAATATTTATTATTCCCTATACCGCATTAATGAGAAGACGTAAATATTCATTTGACGTTTCAGAGCTGTTTTATATAATTGAATGCATTTTTGAAAACACCTTTCACATAAAAATTCTTTAGCCCTTTTCCGACGGCTGTAAACCAAATCTATAGTATTCATTATAAGCCGCGGTCGTGCAAAGCTTTCTTTCCTTCATAGTTTATTCATGAGTGATAGCATTTCCTGTACCATAGAAGCAAATAATGCATTAAGTTATTTTGTATATATCTTATTACAAAATCTACTAATATAATATTACAATATACTATGCAGTGTAATAAGTAAAGCGATTATATGTATCATAAAGTTTTATTCAAATTAGTCGTGTTTTTCCTTATAAACTGTCAATTATGTTTGTCTAAAATTTGAATATAGCCACGAATTGTTAAAAATGATACACGTATGCACCTAAACATCATTTATATAAATATGAATAATTTATATGCATTTTTACAGATACGTAGATTTATTTTCACTTACACGTAGATTCATTTACACGTAGATTATTTTTCTTTGTGCGTTTCTTTACGAACATGGAATCGTACTTCTATATATGATTTTAGCTATTATGTATTTCTACCAAATAGTAACGAGTGGCTAAAAAGATACTTTAATTTTCAATATTCCAAGCAGTCGAAGGTATAAGTGGTGTATTACTACCAATAAATTAATTATAACCAAAAAAATATTATTATGTAATTTAGGAAAAACACGCGCTAGGCAATTTCCACCCAGGATATGTTTACATATGTCGTGACTGTTTCATCACGTATTCGTATATAAATGTCTACGAGTATATCGCCGTTGCGTCTTACGTTATACTTCACTACATAGTATAAAACAAAGTCGCTTTCTCTGTCCCTATGTCCCTATGTATGCTTAAATCTTTAAAACTA
>DWEM01001548.1:0-13987 GCA_018245935.1 Agara belti belti | reverse complement strand
CTGGATGTGTGCCCGGTGTATGGCAATAGGCTCACCACCTATTCCATTGTGGGACTTAAACGTAACCGGTGAAATGTAGGGGTGTACTACACTCCTCTGCCTACCCCTTCGGGGAATACAGGCGTGATGTTACGTTTTTTAAATATTTTACGATGGTCATCAATTCAGTACATAATGCAAATGGTGATTCATGCAATGTCTTGTTCAACTAGATGAGTTATGATCGCAAATAAATTGTCCCAAACATGTCTATCAATATGGAACAGGATGAATAAAGTGAGTTATATTTCAAATGGCACTGTAATGTGGTGTATAATACATTGTAAATATTCATTTGACCTATATCTGGATGACTAAGTTTCATCTTTGAAAAATGTAAAAAATACAGACCGGAGTCAAATATTCTGGTGTTTTTTTAAGTTCTTACTCTAATGGGTTACGTATACATTTTGACTGTTAGTGAACCATTTTGTCTAGTAGACCTACTCCTAACACAAATGACATTAAAAGAAAGTTTTAGAACTGACATGGCTCAACATAAGTTATGTGTGGAACATTGAACATATAACAGTAAAATCCAAGAAGCATCTATTAAAAAGGATCACCCATAGTGTTAAATAACTGTAATACATTGGTTGAGATTTACTACACTGGATTACCGTTAAAGTGTGATTTCATTTATATTGAAATGAATCAGGAAAAAATTTTTGGTATCTGCTTTTTATGTTCCAAATTAAAATTATGTATATTTAATTACATACATGCAGACTTAGAATTTATACATAAAAAATTGATTGATTAAAATTAAAAAAATTGCCCTACTTACTTTGCCACTTGAGATCTTGTTTCAAAATCTAATTTCTTCATAGACGTTAACACCTCCATACAACCAATGTACTGAAAGAAATGTATTCACATATCACATATATTCGCATACAATTATCATAATATTATATTATTTTTTATGGAATGGTTCTTTTCTTCTATTATTTTGATATATACCCCTAAACCAAATTTAAATTATTTACTTCTTAGTGCTTTCAACCTAGTAAGACATAGGTGGTTATGCATAAACCAGCTGTTATAGTAGATACAGTGAAATCAGGTTAATCTTAATCCTGCACAATCTTCAACCAAGAAAGTACCATCTCCTCAGCCCCAAACAGAGACTATTCCATTAGCAATAACTAAACAACGAAAAAATTTCACTTTACAAGTAAATAGAATGTAAAAAAGTCATTATCCTTCTTCAGAGTAATCTAAATAACATCTATAAGAATCCATTGTCAAAACTTATTGTCACGGAAAGTTTCGGAAAGCTATAAAAACATTGTAGGGGGTATTTACCCTGACGGCGTATGTGACTCCGTCGCTGGCCAGCACGGAGTCAGGGTGAAGCCATCCCCGAACCGGCTTCGGTACAAACGGTCCAGTATCCCCCATTTTGTGCAAACACTACACTTAAGAAGAGGCACACAAATTTTTTCACACTCCACCTACTCCCAGCTATTCCACACGCACTTTCATTGTGATTCAGATCATTAATTCAGTCTATAACGCTATTTATCGGAATAATTATCTCAATTAGAAATTAGACCTGGGCTACTACAGGAACTTGCATTATTCGAAAAAGTAAAAAATATAGTATTGCTCTATTATATGCAATGAAGATGTAAGGGAACAGATGTTTTGTACAAAATAACTCAGTTTCACAAAAAGTTTAACTTTTTTGACAATGTCACAATTGAACATTCAGAAATGGGCTCGACAGTCGACTCGACTGGAGGTTTTCAGTGTTGCCCTAATCGGCTCTTGAGTCATTAGTAATTTTTAATCGATTGAAGTACAATCGATATATGGTTTCCGTTTCTTATAATTAACTCGTAAGCAGGGTACGATTTGACATTGAAAATTTGTGTGAAGAAATTTCCTTAACATTGCACCCACTGTCTACTTTTATAAGCCTTTGTGGTATGTTAAAAATTAGTCCAGATCGAGAACGAGATCATCATCAATTTAATTGAAGGAATATGACTATATGGACATTATAATCATATTGATTATAATCATATTGATTATATACAATATTAATAAATATTTATTTTATTGTAAATTCAGATAAAATAAATAATAACTTTAGAAATCGATGCTTGGTATATACGTTGTGCAACATACGTAGATATAAAGTAAGGAATCACAGTGAATTTGCTTAGTAAATTATTGTAATGTGCACTAAATCGCTTTAAAAAGAAATGATAAATGTTTACAAACGTTATGAGAACTCCTTTGAATTATGATATTGCCGTTTTATTTCCAAAAAAGAGTAGGTACCCAACAAGCAAATGGCTGTTGCTGCTCATGGACATTTGCCTCTTACGACGAACAGGAGGGTAAAGGACTGTTATTAATATTAACCAATATTAATATTATTACTATGTCAACTACAATTAGATTAATAATTTTATTCTGTAAACTATCATTATCCGTACCTACTTAAAATACACGATATTTTTTCGTATACTAAGGAGTAAGCAATTTTTCTTTTTCTTCGGCTTCTAATCACCGACAAATAAGGGGAGACTCCTATGGTTTTTACAAGTACCCGTCATAAATGTAATAATTATCATATTATTACAATTAAAATACTTATATTTTTATGATTGCCGAACTGGAGCATCCGTGTACATACATATATAATAAATATGATCGAAGACTAGTAATAATGATAATATTTTAAAATGTACAACTACATACGGATATCTGGTCCTAAATTAGGCGAACCTTAATCTAAGCTGATAAACTACAAATGTATAAATGAACATATACTTATGCATAATATCCAGGCACCCACTACTAATCACTATTACTATATCACTATGTAATGCGTATTTCTAATACGCAGTTAAACAAACATAATCCTTACCCACTAACCTATTTATGTTGCTAATCGTTCCCTCGGTAACTCAATTCGGAACTCGGACAGAGCAGTTATCTGTAATAATGCATGTCAAGTTGTGTGGTTTAGAAACTTCGTCAGGTCCGCGGTGGATGAGCGTTTATTTTTATCTGCGAATCCACCCCCTGCGCTAAAGTAATAGCTGCCACGAGTGCTGAGTTACGATTGGGCAGGGTAATTTCAAACTGGAGTGGAATTCGCGAAATATACGGATATACCCATTTTAAATAATATTGAACTAAACAGTATGAGTTAATAACGTTGTATTTTTTAAAATTATCGCGTTCTAAAATGTTATATTAAAATTTTTTTTTTCGTATATTGAAACTTTGTTCACCATTATCTTATGTAACATTATTAACGTTACTTACAATAAGGCTACCATCGTTTAGTTAACTTCGTAATAATGATGATATTTGTTTTTAAATAGTAAAAGTTTAGTTCCAAAATTTTTCTTTATTTTTACATTTGAAAATCATTTATACCAGATATTAACAATTTAACAATATTTTGCTTTGTAAGGACAGATATGTATATTTGGCACTCGCTGCTTTCTGGCTACCCCGTTAGGGGCCTGGTGTGATGGTATAATAATAATAATAACAATTAACAATTTAAAGACTGTTAGGGAAATTAAAAATTTTAATCGTTTTGTCATCAATCTCTGTTATTGCTCGAAGTCGTTAAAGTAACTTTATAACCTTAGTGCATTAACTCTATTACAATAATTTAGAATACCTACTCTCAGACTTGTAATAGACTGCGTAAAGAATATTTAGGGAACGAATTCAATGACACATAATTAAAATAATATTATTTATGAAACGCGTAAAGAGATTTATATTTTTAAAGCCAAGCGTGTGTCAGTATTAGCGCGGTTTCGTAGCACCGTAGCGCGTAGAGCCGTAGGGCGGGCGGCGCGCTTGCGTGCGTCAGTGCTGTGCCGGCGGCCGCCGCGTGTCGCCGCTCCCCGGCATGCGTTCGCACCACCCTCGGAAGCTCCACTCAACGACCACACATCACCGCGCGCCCCTGTAAGTAAACACCAAACACCCTTTTCTTACACCGGACATGTGAAAAAAACTATCCGACGCCCCGGTTTAAGTGATGATTTCGCACGCTAACATTCGTTGCCGCACGTGGATCTATATTCGCCTGAGCTCAGGCTTCTCGACGCACTAACAAATGAGCGGTTCGTTCAATAGCCCACTGCCCCTGTGAGAGGTTTCCAAGTGAACCCTTCTGAAGGGTTGTACTAAATTCAGATTAAATTATCTTTGAATAGATTTGTAAGCTATTTACTAAGGAGACTAAAAGGTATTAGAATTTTCTTTTAACAGTTTTGATGTCTTTTTGTATTTGAATTTTTCTTTTTGCTGATTTTTGAGTAATATTTCAGACTTCCGTGATTTCTCTTCTTAACTCTATTTTGGGTAAACGCGGTTTTTAGCATCAATTATTATAAAAAAAAATGCACAAATTTATAGATGAGTTATACGACGTAAAAAAAAATTGATATATATTTACATTAACATTTGCTGTAGTATATATTTCTGTAGCAACGAGTTCCTAAATTTTTGTAATATAAAAATCCATGAAAACATAAAATCCAGTTATCAATATATGTAGTTGATTAATTATTTAGTTATGTATACATGTGTATACACAGTTCGTGGTAATGCACAGTGCACGAATAACAGTGGTTCATCCTGCAGACTGTTCATTTAAAACGTCACCGTTGAGCGACGCAGCACAATCGGTGGGTTTCTGCTCTTTCTTTTAGCACCTTAGCCTGTTCATTTTCAAAGATACAAACTTGCAAAGCTTTCACAATTAGCTTGAAAGATCGCTATATTTTATACTTCATACGATTATCATAATTTAAGAACGAGGAATCTTTACTAAATAATTTAACATCAAACCTATATCGTACTAACAATTTAACACTTGGTATCTATTATTCAACTTATCTATGTAATACGAAGCGCAGAGAACACGGCGAGAAAGTGAAATGTCACATTAACAGAACGTACATATTATAAGCCTGGCAGACATTTTATTTATTCACTGCAGATGTCTAGCGTTATACTTCTAAAAGATGTATAATTTTTTTTTTGTATTGCACATAATATTCGATCACTTAAAACTTCGTAACAGGTTTTATGTAAAGAATGTCTATTGATATTACAAATTACATATATGTTCAGGTTATAAAAACTTATACGAAGCTATTAAATAGCACCGGGAGTGATATGTAAGCAATTATCGGTATTCGGTAATAACTAGTCAGCCCCGGAAATGTCGATGCGATGCAAAATTCCTGTCCGTTCGGACACACTCTGCAAGCCTGGCAAACGCAAGCCAAATGGGACACCATGAATATTTTGAGGTATTTCGCAGCTAGCTAGCTACGAGGTCGTTGCACTGTAAGTTTCACGAAAAGTTTTTACCTTAGCGACAGGTTTGTACGTACATAAATATACATAAAATGTGTTTTATTTAGGTTGAAGTGATCGAATATGTAACAATTAACCATTTCTGTAGCCGTAAAGAACTCCTTGGTTTTGTTTTAAGGAATGGGTAATGTAGGTTTCCACGGCAGTCTCGTCTTTTGCACAACTACTCGAGCGAGGAGTGTCGTAATTACTCGTAGCGAGGAGATATTGCTACTTCTCGCTCCTAAAGAATTTTGTAAGCTACCACAGCAAGATTCTTTGAGCTGGCAAATAATGCTAAGTAATAAAGTAATATAATGTGACTTCAATGTGTTCAGTAAAAGTTAATTCAAGTATCTGCGACGATAGTCAATTGAAGTTGGCAGATTTTATACTTCGAAAATACTGCTTTACAGAGAAATCCAAAGAACGTAGGGTTACTTATGATGTTCTCTTTTGTCGTTATAAAACAAGGAATGCGTGCCACGATTTTGGCTCGGGACATCCAAAATGAAAGTCTGAAATTGAAACTCCTAGGCCAATAATTCTCGATCGTTCAGCAAAAGAATTAAATTTTAATAAACTGGGAAATTTAATATAGTTATTCATATGAATGAAGTTTTATAGAACTAGTATATTGTAATATTTTCAGCTGTTTTCATTATAATTATGCTTAGTATAATGACATGGCAACACTGCTAGCATCGTGCTGTAAAAGTCCTACAAGACGAATCCCAGTTGCCAGTTGAAAGCGCCACGCAATTAGACGGAAAACACTGCGACGTTGACCGTCTTTAGAATATCTGAACTATACGCGTAAGGATACTATAGCAGGATTCTTAGCTGCAATAAGTTTTGAGTGAAAGGAATTTAATCCCTGAATTTTATGTAAAGTATAATACCACGTTTCGTATAAAACATAATCCACTAAATAAATATATGCATGCAATGCATTTCATGTGTTACATTTACGTAAAAGCATTTTTATTTGCTATGAACAAACATTTGGGTCACCTGAAGAAATGCGACGATGAGACCTAAGCTAGAGCGTTAGAGATAGGCGTTTGCTTAATAGGAGTTTATTCATTTTAGGTTTCAAAGCCTTTACGACTATTAAAGTGACTGATATATTAATTATTTCTGTGTAAAATGAATCGTCGTTTTGAAACTATCGTTTTGACGACGGACCAATCTGCAAATAGCAAACGGTCCTTAAAGTTACGTAATTTCGCGGCGAGCCTTTCAAGTCAGGACGCTAGTGACAGAAACGTTTACTGTAACAAGTTCGTCCTGATTTAAAAATATCAGGTCGTTAAACTTTTATTAAAATTAAAGTACATATTGTAAGAATATTGTGATGAGAGAATTTATACACAAAAAACGTAGATTTGGCACCGAATTTGGCGAGATTGCTTAAGCTTAAAATGGTTCGAAACAAAAAGAAAGAAATAATTTTTACGTAAACTCCTATTGTTTCTTTGTCAGTAACATATTTTATTTCTTAAATAATCAGATTATTCTGTAAATGTCGCTCGATTCTTATAATCCATCCGATTCGCGCAATTTGTAGATAGATTCATTAAGCGTTCTAAAATACGAGAAACCGCTCACTTTTAAATGCTGTTTGCGACTAAATGGGATCTTACAGCGCAAATGACACGCTTTTACGGGGGATAATTATTTACGATAAATTTGTATGAAACCTGAATTAGAGAAGAAGAAGAGGTATTTACTAGGCAAGCGTGATACATTTTAGGTTGGAAAATAACAAAATCCTAAACCAAAACCAAAAAAAACTACCAGTAACTAAATGGTTATACAAAGTTTTGTCACTGTTACACTGTTTTGATCCCCAAGATGCACTTTTTTAACAAATTGTTAATTATCGTGAATATTAAATTTTTAATAACGTTTTAAACATAAATAAAAAGCGTTCGTACAAAATTGTACGCAAAACGCCCTTAATTTTTACACAACAGATGTGGCGGGTAACATTATTTCAAAGTTCACCCGAGCCTACATCTGCCGTGTATAATAATTTCAAGAATGTCGAACAGTGAACCCGGCTTCCTTTGTTTTTCCATCCCTCCGTTGCATTACGAGGACATCCTGCATAAATGAATACATTATTTATTAATTGGGCTTGACTGAATATGAGCACCATTTTTGGTGGTCATGTACAATATTTTGAACTTTCCATGCAAATAGGCTGTCTGGATAGAAAGGGAAGTAAATCTTATGTACTCCATCATAGAGATGATTTAATTTTTCATATCATTATTGCAACTACAAAAAATATAATATAATAGATACAGATAATAAAAATAATAACGGAAAAGTGGTACATTTCAAATTGCAAAAAAGATGAGAATCGTATTTCCACCGTTATGGTTATCGATGTTGTGAAGAAACGATATTGGGAAATTGATGTCATTTCCCGATTTCCGATTTTCCTCATTGTTCCAAATTATTGCATTTGTCATAAAATACTTTTTTTATTAGTTATTACGTGTCCATTCGAAGAGTGTTGCAAAAGAATTTCACTTAATACGCCGCCGTGAAAAGCAATACTTGTATTTAAGATACTAGATTAGTTTATTTATTGATGAGTAGTGACACTCGCTCATCACCTGTGAAGTCGAAAAGCTCTCTTTATAGCGGTCATCACATTCGTAGGCGGTACTAACGGTGATAGCGGCAGGCAGTAAAACTTTTAGAGTCGCTTTTATTGTCTCGAATAAGTGTACCTATTTTAGGTCCGGTCGAGATTTCCTTTGCTTTAGTTCCAAATTTGAAATCCGAAACTGTTGTTATTATTATTCTATTTTTAAATGTTTATAACAGTATAGATTCTTATAATACGTTATTATGAAAACTTATGAATTTTGTTGCTAGCATCTTACATATGTTAAGGTATTATCTATTCTAGTATTCAAATGAACTTACTACTTTTCGATTTGCAAGATCAGGGTAGTGGTATAGTAATATGAAAGTAAATGACATTTTAATTGGTACCTTCAATGACCAGTCTATCGTTCCTCTGTGGGTCAGGAATCTTCTTTCAAAGGGCTATGTTCTGTCTTCAGTCTGATTCTACAGACAGACTGATGACAGGTTGAAGGCGACAGCAGTCAGTTCGAGTCTCCCATATTTCACAGATCCTAGGGAACTTATAAGTTATGCAGGTTTCTTCACCCGTGTAGCGTGTGATATTTTGTAAAAGCAGATATGCTCGACAATATTTAAACCTCAGATCCAATAAGGTGCAAATATAGACGTTTATATATTTCCAATTACACACCTGGATGACCCGCAAGCGCTATATCAACAGAGTTCTGTATAAGTCCAATCAAGTGTTTCTATTTCAGTGCACTTGTGGTTTGTATTGTTATAGTCGCAGACAGCTTCAACTGTGTCATTATTTACGATATACGTATAACCGTACGTATAACCTCCATTGTTCACTTCTACCGCACTGAAGCGACACGACAATGTTGTTGGACTTCTGCCATTCCACCCACAGATGCATCTAGCTAGCTATCAGTTGGACTAGATATAGTTAGTTTTACTTCCTTTACTTCCTTGTTTTTAATATTAGAACAGAAATGTATTATGTATTTATATATGTGTGTATATGTTTTTATATTTATTTTACATTAATTAGAATTTATATAGGTTAACTGTGAAAGTAAAACAAACTTAAAATAGATGCTCATAATCTCTACCCAGTCGTTTTCATAAATACCAATGTATTATTTAGACAACTGCTAAAAATGACCAACTTGACAGATGATAAGTATGCAATATGGCGCGCGATTCGAAATTCAAATTCTTGTTGAGACGCATTTTGTATAGTTATATTTGATAGGTTACGTTTCTGTTAAATAAGGTTTGACGTGTCGTATGCTAGTCGATCCTCACTCCAGATTGCCAATATCGGTATAGTGCCACGTCCGCATGAAATTGAAATTCATCGTCGCATCGTACGTACATCGGGAATTATGTATATTTATTGAGTTAAGCCAAAGTAATCTGTTCAGTCCAGCTATTTGATATTTACTAAATTTGATAAACAAAAGTTGGTTAAAATGTCGATTTTGGACATATATACAACAAAAATTAATTCCTAAAAGACATCACAACGTATGGTGGTTGTTGAGAACATGCTAGGACTTATGGTTTTCAATATTCAGTACTAACTTACTCGGTTCTGAAATATAAACTGAAAACATTAAAGCACCGTAGCGTGGCGACGTAAAAATGAAAACGTCGAGAGATTATTTTCAGAAATAAATCCGAACAAGAAAAGCGACGAGAAAATATACGCAGACGGGGAAGTTTTGAATTGAGTTCCGAGCCTCCACGCATTTTGAACATTCATTTGAATACGGTTTTTGTTATAATCGTATTTAAATGCAATATTATAGTGATGGTTCGTCGTTTACACTTTAAAAGTTTTCTTTTTTTATAGAAAATGTAGAAATAATATTGAACATTAATAAGTATCTACGTTATAACTAGTAGGAAAGGATATATAATATAAATGTAATAATAATACAAAAATTTACGGCTAGACTAACCATGTCTTATTGACATGCATAAACATGTAACCTTTACGAAGGATAAGATTAAAATAAAAGGTAAGTGTATTCAAAAGCATGGAAATAAATTTAAATAACGTCATCAATATGGATCGATATTAAGCTGTTTCAAGCCCGTATCCGGGAAGCGAAGTCTCGATAATGGATTGCTAATATTGACTAAATCTCGTAAGTTCTCCCCTCGCCCCGCTAAACCATGCTCATCCGTCTTTTCTACAATCCGCAGAGGTGCTCAATCTTTTCAATATTTGTGTAATTACACTTTTACCAATGTTAGTTTATGTTTTTTTAGTTGCTGTTACAGCGACAGAAAAAGTTTTGAGAGAAAAACTTAGGGGCTATGTATTGTGTAGAATGTCCTTTCGTCACTGAGATAGAAATATATTGGATCAGTGATATTGGAATAGTAATACGAAATTGTGTAAATCAGTTCAGCAGCCTGTAACTATAGCCCTATAAATTTAACATGTTTGAGAATCGCTGGCTTACCGCGAACTCATGAAAGGCGTTAAGGGTGTCGAAACAATAAGTAAAGTGCCAACCACTGCCTACTTTGTGGGAAAAGGCTGTGCGGAGTTGAATTAAATATGCCACTTTGATTGTTAGTTGACATTTATCTAAAAGAGGGACGGACGGAAAATTTATTCACAAATTTCACATAACTTGTCTTGAATCTTATCTAATAGGTAAGTTTGTGAGCACATTAGTTTTGTTTTGACATAAAACTCTTTGGTACCGTTTCTTAACTCATCCAATTATACATTGTATTATGATCAGGAACATAGTCGAAATATTAATATTCGTAACAGTAAAAAAAATGATATTAATGTTCTTTTAAAGAAATGGAAACAAATTCAAAAAGCCTTTATTAAAGCAATGTTTAAAGAAAATTATAAAGCCGTTTCGCAAGTCGATATTAAATATTTGGTTTTCATTTTGAGCGACATTTCCTTAATGAAAATGAAGAGGGTCTGGAGCGAGCCCTTTTTTTACGATCGGCGCGAGGAGTTCCTTGAAATACGAGTGTGAAACTGTAGGGGCGACCGTTCCCAGTCGTTGCTACGTTTATCAGACATTTCGTAGCAGACGGTGTCTGTTTCAATATTGGCGGGTATTTTGAATAAGCTTTTAGTTAGTAAGCCCTTAGTTAGTAAGCTACTGGCTTCTAGACGCACGGAGCCAGTGATATCCATATTTAGTTTCAATGTTGTTTTGACGTTCGGACTAAATGCATATAAAATAATAAGTAATAATAGTTGTGGCAACCTCATATACGTCTCTCTGATCTAAATTTGTTAAACCCTGTGTTATGGTAGCCAGATAGCTGATAAACATAGATAAAAATTGATAAATCAACACCTAGACACAAAACAAATATTTATGCTCGTCACACAAATATTTGTCCTGGGTGGAAATTGAAACCTTTATCTCCGCTTCACTGTCAGATTTATTTACATATGAAACAAATACGCAGTCAAAAATTTGTTTTCAATTGTTTTTAAAATCTACATTACTATCCGACGTTTTAACGGCCGTCTAACATTGGGAGCATTGTGTTTTTTTTAAGTATGTTCCCAAGCGTTGAATGGCTCGACAGGCGATAAAACATTTTATTTCACTACATCGTTACTGTTTACATCAAAGGACGCTTTAGGGGGATGTAGGGTAGGGTAAACAATTCCACTGTGGTTTACCGTACTGAGAGCAGCTGTTTAAAGTCCTTTCTGTGTTCAAAATTCTGTGACACCCCTATAGGTTGGCGTTTGATTATTGTTGGGTTATCTATCACGCTTTGATATACCGTCTTGAACTTTCATGGTTACACTACACAAAACCCTCTTGAATTGTTGTCTACGGGTATTATTGAAGAATGTATAAATTATTATGTATTCATAATATTTGAATATAATATATGAAGATTAAAGAAGAAGAAGGTAGAGCTTAGGATTTAGAAGGTCGGGATTGTGTAGGTCCAGAAGTAGACTTCTAAAGGCTGATAGATGGTTGGAATAAATAGAAGCGATAAACTCACTTTTTGCAGCTTCTTTAGAAAATTATTCTTCTGTCAATGAGTTTAGGTACCATTAATATGACGATGAGTCGACAAATCCGCCTATTGTGTGTTTTAATAGTACTAAGTCTTACATATAGTGCAAAAGGTTTCGTAATGTGAAGACTGCAACAATTTTATACATACAATCTCAAAAATTTTCATGCATACTTACTTAAAATGAACATGTGTAAATAATAATATGTGCTTTTACTTTACGCTGAGATAGACACGTCTCAGTGTGTAAGTTTATATATATGTCGTGTTTATGCTCTTATACTGAATGTTTCAACACGAAATTGTCTTAGCATCAAGCAAAATGGAACACTTACGATGCCGGAGAGATTCAAAGTTGACATTTATAATACAAAACATTTCCACGTTGTTTTACTTCAAAGCGAGGGGTTGAGATGGCGAATGTAGAGTAGGGCGGAGGGAAAAGTTATTCATTTTCGTTGTTACGCTCATCTAAAATTGTTTGTAAGTAAAAGTTACATATTGCGTTGAAAAGAGCGACGTGGTGTTGTCTAATACCCACTTCAAGCTCAACTAGCGTTTGTTGTAATATAATGTTGTTCATAATGAAGCAGCAAAAGGGAACAAATTCAAATTATGTCATGTGAATTTTGATATAAACCATAAAACAACAGCGTTGGGAAGCCGAAATAGGAGGTTGTAAACAGGAAAACAATTATTATCGTTGATCCGTTATATTTTCTAGTCAAAAAAGCGAAATCGATTTTGTTCTTTACTGTGGGTGTAACTGGAACACTGGAAAGGAAAACAGTGAAAATATGTACACACAGAATTTAAAATTATGTTAATAATTGAATACATTTTATTAATTTTCCTTAACATAATTTAGGCGCGTACGGTTTATTATTAGCATACCCTCTGCTTCGTATTCAGCGAGCGTCAATAAATATATATAACTTTATATATGTATATATAACTACGTCGAAAACAAAATCTCGTGCACGGTCCATGTTTCGTGTTCTATCTCAATCGTTATAATTTTGCTGAATACTCACAGCTGCATTAACATACCATTTCCAGATCCGTCACCGTGATTTCTGTGAATTAATTCTCTCTACAAAATTAGTACGCAATTTTCGTTCGTATTTCGTGTGTATGCGAATTTCCAGAAAGAATTTAAATAAAAATATGCTTTATGTACACACAAAGGGAGCTGGTTCCTTTTGTACATGAAGCAATATCTTTTCATGAAGACATAATGCTCCAATTTTGCGAGGAATAGTCAAGAATGAATAGTTATATTCAATTTGAATAACGTTAATTTTTTTACTGTTACTGTTATTTTCTAACCACGTCTAATTGAGACTTAATTAAAATTTTTGCTCAATCCTTATCTCAAAATTCTTTCAAAGCAAGTAATATCAAATATGTGGCACAGGCGCCGGCGGCGGCATGCTCGGGGCGCGGCTCAAGTCATGGATGGAAGCGCAGCTGGGGCGGGCCAAGAAACGTAAGCAAAAGCAGACACGGCAGACAAGTACCACGCCCACGGGGCCCGCGCCGCCACCGCACCTGTCCTCTCCCGAAAGTGCTTATAGTACTGGGTACTCTACTGATGGAACGTCGCCGGGAGCTCCGCCTTCGACGCTCGCCGCGCCGCTCGTAGCGCCTCCGCCGCCCCCCGCACCGCCTACCACACATCTGTATCACGAACCGGCGAAAGTAAGTACTGTTTTTTTTATAATAGATTATTTTTATTTTTTCAATGACAATTAAGTAGATATTCGTGTTTTGGATACCGTTAGTCGGTCCACGTGTTTATACATAAGTATTTAAGGATTTATTTACTAAATAATTAAATAACAGATGATAATATAAAATAAGCTAATTATAAATATATTTTAAAAAAAAATTATAAACAAAAAATTTCCTCTAAAATGTCCTTTTGTGGCATGGTTCCCAAAACACT
>DWEM01001547.1:0-13993 GCA_018245935.1 Agara belti belti | reverse complement strand
AAGAGGAAGGTTTATATGTATAATAACATTTGTATAATAATATATGCGCGGGACGAAGTCGCGGGCAAAAGCTAGTTTTACTATAAATGCACCCTTATGAGGAAATAAGCGCAATACGACGTAAATAAACACGTGAACGTATTTATGCACAATATAAGAATTTACAAAACAAATGTATCACGCTTATGTTTATATTAACATAATCAATGAGCCTTAGTTCTGCCATTATTTCGAATGTTTGGAATATACCCAATTTGGTTGAAGAAAGCGGGATTAACGATCCATCTTCTTACGTAACGAGAAGCGTTGCGTTTACCATAGCGAAAAGAATAAAGCACATTGCTCCGAGAGCTCAATGTAAATAACCCCTCTTATCTTTGGTCACTTTAATAAGAGTTTTTAGTCATGAGTCGATCGGAGTAACATAGGTTGCAAGTCACACTTACGCACATAAACGTAATATGAACTCCTAATCAAATAACTATTGTTGTGTTAATTTTGCTTAAAATTCTTGGTTTGTCTTGGTTTGTCAGAAGAAATAAAGTAAAGCGTGGTGACAGACAACAGTGAATCCCGCGGGATCGGATTTCGTGCAAAAAAATAAACGCAGCCCTCGTCATAGACGTAATCGCGGTTTCTCATATTAAAATATAAACTGCCTTTTAAGCTGTCTTAGATTTGTTTTAGCAATTCTTATTTAGCGAAGTCAAATGAAACCGGCGCCGTTAAAATTGGCAATGGTTGTTTTAAGATATCTATGGATATAAATATAGTTTAAATTTGGAACATAGACAACGGTTGTGACGTAAACAACTTTCGAGCTCGCGAAACCGGATTCCGAATTTAAAAAAATAAATCAACCCCGCTACACAGATCTAATCGCGGGTTTTCAGATTAAAATATAAACTGCCCTCTAGACAGCCTTAGATACGTTTCGAGAACAAATCTTATTTAGCAAGTTTAATGAAACCGACGCTTTCAAAACATTTGGGAGATTATTTTTGGATAAAGTCCTCTCGTATGAGCAGCATAAAGCTGTTTCTCAATGAGACGCGACAGACAGGCCCAGTCACGTACGGGTTGACGGTTTATTCCACTTTCCAGTTTTCATCCTGTGAATAATAAATAACAAAAGACATTTGAGCTCAACTCTATCTTACGACGTGCACTTGGTCATAATATGTTTTTGAAAAGCACAAGCTATATATGGACATACGACAAACTTTCTGTTCGAGTTGCAATTATGCTTAGTGCCACGATGTTTGAGATGATTATCGTGATACATGTAGAATTTTGTTCTAATATATCACAGGTACCTACAACAAAGAGACAAGTAACGCAAGGCTAATAGGAGTTTTAATTATAATGCAGCAATAATTTATTATACTGACACCACAATGCAGTAAATACATTTATCAGCTGAACTACATACAGTGCTTAATATTCCGTTCTAACAGAACATCACGCAACCAAACAGAATCACGATAAATTTGAAGAACAGAAAAAAAATCCTTTTTTCAGCGATAAAACTTTCCCATCCCAAATCAGTTAGTGTGAGTACGGTACAAAAAGCCCTCAATGTGTGTCATTAAAGCAATCCGGGCGCGTTAGGGGCCTTCAATGTGTGCCCGGGGGCTCCAATTACTTTACTACCTGCGGCACTAGCCGATATCTATCGGCCCATCAATTGAACAAACCTTCGAGAAACAATCGTTTCTCGGTTCAAGCGTTTATTGGGAAAATGGAACTAATAATAGTGTTTATGAGAATAGTTATGTTACTCTAATGTAATATTTTCTACGCGTCTGTACATGACATACAGTTTCTACGTATCATTAAGAGGTAAATGCTTGCTTGGACTATAGTTGTGGTGTAGGTGTTTACTGAGGAAGTTGTAATTTACTATAATAGATTTAATGGCAGAAGTTATCTAATCTAGGAGTTCGACTTTAATTACCGATTTAAGAAACTTGGTTTCAAGCTGTTTTTATGAAGAAGCTTTTAGCTCAAGAAGTTTTTAGCTTGTGTTTACCTGAACATTTGTGTTTATATGTATGTATAGCAAATCTGAAGCTCGTAGTCTGTTGCTTACTATTGAACTCATTGAAATATATATAAATGTATATCACAATTGTAAAGTACTAGTAGTATGGACCAAACGTTACTTTTTAACGTTAAGTCAACTCTTGTTACAAATGTAAATCTCGCCAATAGGCAGACGGCTAACCAGGTAGTAAGTAGCGCATCTCACCTCATCGCGGATGAATATTGGCAATACTAGAGCCACTGGTATTTGCATATTTATAAGCTTATCATAAGCACTCGTTAAATACAGAGTGTTCCGCGATGTTATATGTTTAAAATCATTAGAGCCACTGTATTGTTGGTCTAAAGTCGTTTTGCGTCTTTGTTAAAGAGTAGTAAAAAGCCCGCACTATAATTAAATGCAAATTTGAGTAACCATTCGCTCTGTTATCTCTGTGATCATTTGAAAACTAACGCGTCAATTATAATTAGTTCAACCGAACGCTTTATTTTAATGTTAGTACAGCATTAAACTGTTAATTAATGTTTGTAGTATCCTCTGTTGGTTTTATCGGCGTATTTATTTTTGCTGTGGTTTGACTTCGCTGTTATTGGTGAATACCATAATATAGGTGTTTCAAACTGTTCTAAAAAGTACCTACTAAAGACCATGAGTTTAACTTTAATAGAAACCAGAGCGCCTTGGTTGCTTAAAGTGTGTTAATGATTTTCTAGCAAAAATGTTTCATTCTCAACCCCCCTAGAGTTATTATTTAATAGCAAGAAAAAAATCACTTGTAATATTTACTACTACTATATTTACTAGAAATATACAGATGTAGAGATTGAGACAGAGTTGCTTCATTTCCGATATCTCAACCTTTAAAAACGGTGACTCCCAAAAATGCTTTTATAGATTGTAAATTCCCAACATACTCTCTATAACACTATGTAGTTAGAGAAAATGGTTACGTCACTGCTAATTTGTTTGTCACTACTATAAGAAACCCGTAGTCCCATAGTCTTTTGTGTAGTCATCCCGAAGGGAGTTCAATACAAAGATGCTTAATTGACCTTGCCACACTATACTTTAACCTTCATTATACTTATACGTCGACTTCCTCGACTAGTAGTCGCATGAACTCTAACTGTCAGTGGGCATGAAGAAGAGCTAACGTTGGTGAAACAATACAACAACAATTCTATTGACATAATACTTTCTTATATGTATTTTCCGTTATAGAGCGACCATCTTTGCTAACCTGTGTTAATATTGAGTTTTGTTTGCAACATATATTTGAAGTTCATTTTTCTAACGGGTTACAAAAATTGTGTAAGCGAATGATAATTCTCAGATAGAAAATTTAAAGGCTCATTAAAGGCACGGCGGGCTATTTTAGGTACAGTAATATACCATCGGGTTCCTACAATCGTTTGTCTTTGTCCGACACGACAGATATTTCCTTGATGTAACTATTCGAGACACTTCTTATACATATTTGAGAGCGACGGTGAATATTTTACTCGTCAACGTAAACGGTGGAGGTCCGGAGCGTCGGGCACTTGGCTTGTGGTGTATACGGACTCTTGCACTGTTGTGTAACTCATTGTATTACTAACGAACATGTTTGCACGAACACAATTGCTATATTTGGCGTTACGAACACTAACATCATTTGCATGCGCTGACTTCCTAATGAATTGAACTCTTTCCTGTCTTATACAAACAATTTCTTTTAATGTGGACACCTATGAAAATCGTTTTGCATGAACACTGGCAATTGTTATGCCAATATAATTTCAGTACATTGATTAGATGTGATCTGCAATCTGTCAATTGATATCAAACGTACGCGTGTGGAACTTTTTAGAATATGTCTGATAGATATAAAGTATGTGATAAAAAAAACAATTGTGATTAGTGTAGTTGATTTTTATCTCAGCTTAATCTCTAGCGCACTAGTCTATGCACACCATAAACGACGTCCTAGTAAATCCTGCGAGATCCAATTTTCTCCAGTCGACAGCTATGTTACGTCTACGAAACTAAGATTGCACCCTACACGTTTTATGACTCTTGATTTTCGTGTACATTCGTGCTATTTTGGTGAAAACAAGAGTAATTCCGCTCGATGCAGCGCCGACGTTGAATACAAACAGGTGAGAAAGTTTTAGTATTTACTATTTGTGAAAGTAATTTCGTTTTCATATTGGTTTTAAATCATCCGAAAATAACAATTTTATTTCGAAAGCAGGTCGTTGGAATCTCGTTCTTTGAAAATAAAATATTATTGCTATGATGGGCTGTATATTTATTAACATAATATATTACTTGTTATTGTTAACATTAATGATTTTCTTAATGTGGTGAACAAAAATGTGGTGATACAAAAATTATAAAACGTCCTACAGACGTTGGTAAGGATTTGCTGGAGAATCTAATTATATATGCTATTTTAGGACTTATATTAGATAATAAATGGGAACCGTGTTATACATAGATACATAATGGTAATCTTGACGCAGAATGGAAGCGAAAAACATGTTATTCATAGTTCCTCCAATATTGAAAAAAATAGAGATTACTCAACATCGAGCTGACTACAACATACAATGAATATGGAGACCATTATTTCCCTTTGCTTGCTCATTTGAGTACAATTTAAAAAACAACTAGATCATACTGTCGGAAACAGCGTTCATTGTTAGCATTGCATCAAACGATGGGGCCGGAGTGATTGAAATCTATCTTTTATATTTTTTGTTGGTAAACGTACAATCTTTCGCTGTTCGTATAACGAGATGTAAGATAAATCGGATTTATTATCGCCGTAAACGCGTTATTGGCTGTAAAAATTGCATGTGATAGCAGTTACTGTTTTATGTACATCAGAGGGAAGGAATTTATCTATAATTCGATCTGCAAATATTCTGTTTTTGTGGATCGTATACACATAAACACACATGTCAATGTTTGAGCCGTGCTGAAGACATCATCACGTTGGCGGGACATTAGTTGGGCGCGTGGCGACTACGGGCCTTGAGGATCCCATCTCAACGCGAACAAATACATGGGGATGACTGGCTTCTATTTGTAACCCCTATCCCTGCTAGATAACGATAGGATTATACAATATGTTATGTATTTGCGAATGACATACCGGTGAACGTATCACAGTCGGAAAACATGTGTTTTCATACATATCTTTTAAATCATTAGATTAGATATAATGCTGTAGTTCTATTGGCCGTTGGTTACAGATGTTCCTGTGGCGGCAGCGGACAATTGTGTCTGTTACTCGCTCGTTTGCTAATCTTTTCATATAAAAACTCTGTACATTAAAATACAAATATAAATATGACAGATGTTTAACTCCCCCCATTGTAAATAAGCCTCATTATTGTATTGTTGGGAATGGTTTACAAAAAGCGGTGGCTGCTGTTTACAAGGTATCCGGTTGCGTTGTATAGACTCCATTACGTAGGCAAATATAACAGTGATTACCAGCTGTGGTGATTGAACTACCATTTTCGAAGTTCCGTTGAATCATACTATATTTAAATTGATAATCCTAATGCAAGGAATTTAATTTGATATACACGTTACATCAATTTAACGAATGAAATAAACATATTTGACGTATCTTTTTTCAAATCACTTATTTAATAACAGCACTTCTCAGGAAATATTGAACTGTACAAAACAAGATACTACGGTACTGTTTTGAAGGGTGCTAAATTCTACTGCATACAATTGATGACATTCGATCCCTAAATATTAAGTTGTCAAAATCGTATTGTAAATCAAATATCTTTTTAACACGCTTTTATTAGCTTCGGTCGTATTTACTTTGACAGAACTCTAAACTGGACTTAATTGAGTTGATCAACTCTACTTGTAACACTCTCTGTTCCCCTCGAAGGAAGTTATAATTAGCATGAGATGAGTATAGTCTTCTGTTTCATGTTTGTTGAATAGGTTCACAGGCTGCAGTGATTGTGTTGTATGGACTGCAAATTGGATTACCAATCTGCTTATTTACATCACGGGAAGTCGGTCGCCACCTTTACGTGTTAAGTTACAGCACCGGCAGCTGCTATCGTCGGAAGCCATGCGTTCATTGTTGGCACGCTCTACGCCATATTAAATATCGCACATCGCGAGAATAATGTATTCAATGGTTTCCTCCAATCTCGCGCTTGTTAACATTGGGGAATCGTATTTCGCTCGTTAGTTTACGTGTGATATGTGAACTACATCAATCATTCGTACAGTATTCAATTGCTATATAATGTATATTTTCGTGATGTAAAGTATTTAAATAGTGATTGTTGTAGTTTTGTTTTTTCTAATTTGGGTTTTTGATTATAGAGATAACTAACTATGTATTCATTTAACATTTTAATTCGCGTAATATTCAAGCTGCAATTACAATGAGCATTACAAAGATTGCATGTTGTAAAACGCCGACTGCATTTGTATGAGAAGCTTTAATATTTCTCTAGAAAACAATTAGTAACAGTAATATAACGTGGCCGACGTAGGCGCTGTAATAATAACATTAAGGAGTGAAAGGCAAACCACTACCCACGGTGCCGTGCTGACTCCAGAGCTGTATCATCCGTCGGCAAAACGAGCGTCGCGGGTTTCATTATGTTTAATTTAAAAACCGTACCGTTTTTTACCGTACTGCTTTATTACTAACGAATAGTGTAAGTAATTAAAGTATTTTTTATATTAAACTTATACATTGTAGCTTACATGGCACGAGGGTTGGTCTTGGGTGGAATAAGTCAGTATTATCTATTTTAAAGCTACAATTTTTGATTGGCAGACATTGAAAGTACGAGTATAACAGCGAAACTAGAGCAAAAATCCTTTTAGTTTATTTAATTACAAAGTCGGGTTAGAACCAGTATAACTACAGGTAATATAATTGTATATAATCTACTTTTAAACCTTTGTCTTCTAACATCTAACAACGAGGCTCACTTTCTTCGATTAGAGAAAGTTCTAGAAGAATTTGTTCTAGAAGAAACAATTGCCCTCTAGCGGCTAGACACGTGAACTGTCCGCAAGTAAAATTAAGACAAACACTCCAGAGTTTTTGAAATGGGGTAGTAAAGTTTTACAGCAATAAAGATCATTTTAAATAATGCTACAACAATTTCTTTTTAGTGTTACAAGTATGTAACAATTATGCGAGACAGTAGTTGCGTTCCTATACATAATAGGTACACGAAACTGTAAAGAAGTACCCTTATTTTAAAACCTTGTTGCGCTAATGATATTAAACTAGATTTTTTCCCAATGAAACTGACTCTGTTGATTTCCTTTGCACTGTTGTAGGATTCCGGGATCTCCATACGGAACGTACTGGTGTCCCCCAGGGATTCTCTCAGGACATAATCCCTTAATGACGCATACTTTTATTACACTGACTTATTTCCTTACATAACTTTATGGGATAACATAAGAAATGTCATTCACGAAACTATTCGAAAAAATGTCGGGCATTTGAAATGATTTGTTAGTTCTGTCCAAATCCGCACAATACGCCGTACTTTTATAACTCGCTCCGTAAGTCAAAAGTATTTCGACGAACATTGCAATAGGGGAACTTTTAGCGGAAAATACGAGCCAAGTTTCCTCTTTTACCTTGGCTGGTAAAAAATCTCAGCCTTTCCCGGCGGGCGGCCGTGCCCAGACACGATAAAATTTACATGTTTCGCTTGCAGCCTATATTTTATTTTAAAAGGGTGGAATAAGACGGCATTACGCAAAAGGAATATTCAATTAGAGACAGCTTTTAGATTTATGCAATAAAAGGCGCTATTGAACTCATTTCGTTGTACACAGATTTTCTAGAGCTTTCCCTTTTTTGCAGAACGTCGGAGACCATTGAGCAATGTTCACGAGATATAGGGCGCAGACAAATAAATACACTAAACTGATTATTTTATTTAAAACATATTAAGAAATTGAGCCATTTTGGAAATCAAGATGCCGTCAGCATTTCCTCTTTGTATAGAAATAAAAATGTGCAGCGCATGGAAGGTGCTAGCCGTGGGACCTTAACATTCTGTCAGATTTCATGAACATGAATATTTTCAAAAATTGTCATAAAGCTAGCCGTTCTCTTACACTCCATGACTGAGATTTTATTTTGACTAAAATTCTAATAACACTTAACCTAAATTGGCGAGTGGTCGCTCTGTTTTGATGCCTTCGCCCGAACGTTGAACGGTGGACCTGTTAAATCTTTTATCGGCCGTTAAGGGTCGGCGAGAGATAGCTTCATTAAAATTTCACCTTGCCGCAATCCTTGGAAATTATCCTCCTTGTCGCGTCAAATGTTTGGGGCCTTAAACCTAATTGATTAATTTAAAAACGGGGGATGTAAGTAATGTCAAGTTGTTTTAATTAAACTCTTTAGGAGCAACGATTTACGTCTGTTTACACTTTACTTTCCTTTACTTCATCGGATCGAAAATTGCTTTCTGTTTACACAAGAGTTCTTTTGAAAATTTATTCAATATAAATTTTATAATCATGTCAGTAACATTAATTCCATTCCAATCGTATTTAGTTTTTTTAGTGTATAGTGAGTCGAGAAACTGTGTAGTAGGTATCTAGGCATTGTGTAGCTTTTAGTACTCAATTTTTACTTTATATAATTGAAATTAAGTATATTTTTAAATCTAGACAGCTTAGAAAATGATTCGGATGGTTTGAGAGCAATCATTAGATTTTTTTTATTTGTACAATGCCGTCTTTCCTCATTGCTGAAGAGTAATCTTAGCGGCCGTGAAAAATGCAATTACGGAAATGAGGTTTTAGCCAAAACTTCAGGCAAGTCCCTTCTACAAGTTACAACTTGAGATCCGACGTTTGCAGTAAAATACAAAATATGATCTACGTAATAGAATAATATAATACAGCTTAAATACAAAAGTACTCGAGAAAGAGTAGCAATCTTCCATTTAGAAAATATTTATTTTATTTCTACAAACCACTTTGTCGTAATAGGGGTGCAGCTACGTGACAGAAAAAATAAACAGTCTGGAAATAGTGCTGTAGAAAGGACTGAAATAATATAGGCGACGTAATGTACTTTGCTTGGAACTAAAATATAGTCTATGGAGTGATGGCCGGGTGTTGAAAAATTGAGAGTGAGAACGGGTGTAATTTATTATGCCGTAAAAGTGACGTCAAATTATGTTTATGAAGATCCAACAACGGGTCTTCGCCGAAGCTTTTGTTTTTAATTTTGTTCGATGGCTATTCTTTACTTTTACATAACATTGCGGTTCACAACTTCATTCTATTCTATACCATGCCACAAGTTATATTACTAATTTTATAGCCGTCCCACATAGTAAAGCATGGTATTCTTTTCTCTGTTAGGTTTCTTCTAAACGTTATTCCCAACATCAATCCAGTGCGATTGGTTAACTGTAATACCGTTATTACGCTGGTAACGCCATCTATACCGCTTTTTTGATTAAAACGTGTTTTGCCATAGAAATAAGATATTTTTCCGCGAAAAAAGTAGTCATGTCACTTTCCAAGCCTCCAGCTATCTCCATGTCACAAATTACATCAATCCGATTAACACTGTAAGGTAACAATTGTTAAACTTCGTCGAACATCTTAACTGCATTAACCTGTATCGCGGACAGTGTGCACTGGAGCAGCGTGGAGGGATATCCTTTAGATTGCAGTTGCAGTAAACTAAATAATACAAGTAACAAGTCTCTGCGAATACTAAATTTGAAATACCGAAGTAAATGTTAGCTCAACTAATTTATTTATCTTAAAAATCTCTACGCTATAAATATGAGAGATGATGACAAGACGTTTTATTTATTCAGTCTAGTTTATTAGAAACAGATGTGCCTCACTGTAGCGACTGTTAAAATAAGTGGAATTTATTGAGAGCCTTTGATGTTCACGAGAGCAAATTCCCCCCTACTTTATTTTAAATCCACTTTCTCGGGCCTTTTCTCGCTTGGATTTCTTTTTACTTCTTTGGCACCTTCGTATTCCTATACAAGAAAATCTGATAACTTAGATACAAGCGTGATTTTTTATATCTATTTCTCTAGTCTATCTTTATAAGGCAGTTGAAAAATAGTTCCGAACACAAATAGGCTCTTCCCGGACAAAAATACCACGAGCTAAAATAAAACAGCCAGCACTTAGACGGGTATGTGTATATCAACGTGAGGAAGATTTATCCTAATGACATCCGTGAACTAGGGAACTGGTGTATAAATCGTCGAGTTGATCCCTTAGTATAAATATTATGAGACGGGGCACAAACACGTCGAGAGCGTATGGTACAGAGTGTAAACAAATTATCAACGACGCTTCAAGAACTTCTGATCGTATGTTTGCTTATTGCTTGTTTGTTCCGAAATTATTGAAATTAGCCGGGCCACGCTCAATGTAACTTAAGCGATCGTTAAATAGGTTAAACATATACAGAACCATAATGTAAACATTGACTGTAAAGTTACTATAGTACGAAGCTCACTGTTTTATTGATACGACTGAGCAGAGTAGTATTCAGATCGTGTTAATTGTTCATGACATTATTCAAGATGGAGTTTGTATCTTAAGCTCTAGATGTCATTTTGTTCTAAAATGCTTTAGCAGGGGGTCAAACGATTTCTATTTTTAATCTAACATGGTCTAGATAAAACTGTTTCAATACAATATATTTATAGATAGGCCAACACTTTGTCTTTGAGTGCATTACGACACGAAGTCCTATTTTACGACAAAAATAACGCCATTAATTTGTGTGACGTAATTGGGTCGCTAGCGAGTTCATTAAACCGAGTGAAATATCACATCCTTTCCTTCTAACGAATTGGGCTACGGTTTTCCAATATTTTTAATCGAACAGATTGGCCAAATTGAAAGGTCACTAAATTTCATCAGTGTAATTTAAAGGTTTTATAGCGTTATAAATTTGAGCGTCCATATAGGTACATACCACATTTTTTGGTTTTCAGTTATATTATTACTGAGTAATAGGTAAATATAATGATAGTTTATTTCTATTAGTATGCATTAATAAAAGAACATTACATAACATTAGTCCAGTTAGCTTTTTTTATAAAACACTTCAATTATATGTATATTGAAATTTTTGGCTTCTTAAAAATCTATACGTTGAGTTCATCATTTTCTTATTAGGTCTTTTTCCTCCCTCCGTTGGACTCATTTCTCCTTCCAGTTTGGAAGAGTTATTGCCAAAGTGCGCGTTGACCGACTTCACGAGCTTCAGAAATATTATGACTTCTATGTCAACGTTATAGCAAATAAAATTTAATCCTAAAAACGCATGTGATTTTGTAGCTAGAGATATGTGTCAAGGTTTTAACCTAGGATTCTTGGTATTGCAAGCTGATCTTAATTACGAGACAATAACTAATTAAATTTTTTACTGAATTAAAAGTGACCAGTTATGTAAGTTATCATGGTGCAGAAGTAGTGTGTACGGATGGCGATTTCAATCTAACTCTAAAATTCTAATCTAATCTAATTCTAAAATTACCTTTTTTAAGTAAACGCCTCTTAACCGTCATTCAACCTCTTTATGATGGCTATTTTAATATAAATTTATGGGATGCAAATAATTCATATTATGAAATGATATTTTTGGGAGGCGACCGCACCGTGGCGGTGACGAACACGTGGTTTTAATGGGTGCACTCTAATGCAGAGATGCTCTATTTCCCCTTTATGCCACTACATTGGGCTAAGTACCTCGGGAAACTGGGATGAGTGGAGGTACGTTACGTGGAAACGACATTTACTTGATGAAAGGTGAATTTAGAGTCGAGGTTTTCCCTTCTTTGGCTTTCAAGTTTATTTAAATTTTTAATAAAATACGACGTAAAGTTATTGTGTAGAGATAAATATACTCGTATAACATGCTGTGTGCTCAAATTTGCTCTTTATTAATGTATATTTAAGAATTTTGAAATACGCAAATATGCTTCCATTATATTCCTTCAAAAGATTCAATTAAGATGGCCGTATATAGAGTTCAACAGGATAACAATTTAAATTTTGCGAATCATTACATAACAATCAATACAACTAATCTATTTTGCGATCTCTCATCGTTGCAAGGTCTACCGTGTTAGTATAATACATCTCAAAGGAGTTGACTGTTCTATGAATTTGATAAACATTATCAATGTAAAGTCTAAATATGTATGTATCAACGTATAAAGGAGGTAAACTACTTAAAGATCTTGCTTTCTGCGCTTAATTTCGCTTGACTTGAGTAACTTGTTATAAAACCGACAGAAAGTGTCTATTTCACCTGACACGTCTTTCGCTGAAAAAGTTCAACACGACTAGTGTACGGTCTGCGTAGGTTGAGTGAAAAAAAAATATAAAGTGTAGCCGAAACTAATCTAGTCCCACGACCCGGCACCACGCTCCTCGGAACTCGGAATGGTACGCATTTTAATCAGGCATTCCCGATGTTTTTTTTTTCTATAAAACGCCGTGTTGGTGCGGGAAGAACGTTCCTTTAAATTTTTTCGTCGGCAAGATATATTGATGGGTCCGAGCTCACCGCAATAATCAGGTAGAGAGCCCCGTTCAATAGGGAATCTTCATTATTTTTTTTAGTTTGTTTGGTCTGTACCATTTTTTTGTTTTGTAATTCTTATACGCATTCATGGAATAACTTTAACGCGTGGTTCTAACGTATGAAAATTGGTATATAAATATATATATATATACATTACAATTAGCTACAAATGCAGACATGCTGTATACAGCTGGTGTTGACCTTATTACTAATGCTTCATTATGAACACGAGTTGCGAAACGAAGCGTTCAAATTGAATTTAAACAAAATGAAACTCGAATTTGTACGAAATAGACAATCGTAAACGCTTATTAAGATGTCGTAATAACTTACACTCGCGGCGGGATTGTCTGCATCAAATTATGCCGACAAAGCCGCGATGATAATAATGATCTTTCGGCCATCGTACAACGCTTATCTTAAACTACGCTTCATTGCCTCCATTGCAGCGGAGCGCTCACAATGGCCGCTATGGTAGGGTTTCAACGATTTTCTCTACACCAGGATAACATCAAGTAAATAACATCTTTCCGTTTATTTTAATTGATAACGTCTCTTTAAGTTCTTTGGTATTCGTTATCTAATAGATTTCATGATACAGCATGAACGTTTGCCTTGTCCATTAATAAATACAGTATGACGCCGTAGTCGAGAATGTTTTGATGAACAGACATATTTGTTAACTGCATCGCTAAATTTCGTAGGTTATCCATACACTCGAAATATCGCGGCACGTAACACAAAATGCGTGGAGACCCTGCGGTGGCTAATGATAACTCGCCTATTGAAGCGGGACTGTTCACAGTTATGCCAGATTTGATAATTCGTTATACAGCAAGCGGACTCAAAGAATAGATAATATTTCCTTAATAAGTCGTTTAGTAGAATATCACTATCACGGAGAAAGCGAAAGGAATTTCTGAAAGTACGTTTCGTGATTATTCCTAAGTTAATTAGTTCCTTAGTTAGTGGGTAATATTTTGTCTTGTTTTATCATTATATTTTATGTATATTCGAATTTATGTTAAAATATATTTCAGTTAGTTCACGTATCAGAGTCGGCGGTCCTGTTAATTATATTATACAATTAAAGCAATCTGCTTTTAAAATGACATGATTTAAAATGATAAAATATTTTGCCACTAGCGGTTATACTACAAGTAGGTACCGATCATTCCAGGTGTCGTTGAACCTTTGTGTTTTCAATTTGCAACCAAATCTGAGTTACGACCACTTTTGTCTTAGGTATTAGAGTTTTGTTTTACGACAAATCCCTACTTCCCTACTAATATTATAAATGTGAATGTAAGTTTGTTTGTTACGCTTTCACGCGAAAACTACTTAAC
>DWEM01001546.1:0-13993 GCA_018245935.1 Agara belti belti | reverse complement strand
TTACTACGAACCTGTAAATTATCTATCACGAGTCAGTGCCGTCGGCCCTCCGACCCCGTGTTGTACGGCACAATAACCGACCATGTATAATGAACACACAAGAATTATTGACACATTCAGGATGTAACACTGTTATTAATATAGACAAAATAAAAATACAGTGGGCAGGCTTTACTGCGTCCATTACAGAAAGCTTCGAGGGACTGGTACGTGGCTTATTTGTGTTTTTATGTGTTTGATAAACGTGGGTAGAATCAGACTGCCGTTAATAAGGTGCCTAGTAATTATTGAGAAAAATGTAAATATTTAAAGAAATCCTAACGTAATGAATTATATAAATTAACAAAACTATTTAGATTAAGTCTATTATTCAAGTAATGCTTTCCAATAGATCCGCTTGAAAAGATCTCAATAAGAAATAAATAAGAATCTGAGTCTGAAATTTCGTATGTAACTGTCATCGATACAAAATAACAAATAATGCGAATGGACAGTATATTTTTGATAAGGTGTGTCATTCTTGGATTGGGATCACACTAATGTCTGTCTGATTTTTTGTTTCTACCTTCACTTCTAGATGCTGTTGTTTTGCAGCAACCATTTCCACCTGTTTATTTTAACGTTCGATTAATTTTGTATTTTGTACAAATTACATATATTGATCAATTTACTTCTATAAATGTCCTTGAGAAATTTTAATCGGCTATTTTTGTTACAGATACTCTTACAAAATAAACAAATGCTGAATTAGAGTTTCTTCCACTAGATAGAATCAAATATTTTAAAGATTTTTTTTTATTTATTTTTATTGTCTTATAATATTATTTGATTATACCTTTGTAACTTCCTTTTCTTTCTTCTCCCTAGTCGTGGGAGTAGGTGTGATCTTTTCATATGTTTCGAGAACTGGTCTCTCGTAGTCGTCCACGAAATCCAATTCGTACTGTAACATCAATAAGCGCATTAAATTGCGTTCAACATTTCTTTGTTTTGAGGGATGTTAGATTCAAGGAAAACTTTAGATTCCGAGTAACATAGTTTGAACATCTGTGCCACTTGAGCGCGATATACAAACTACATACTTTAAAAAATGGCTGAAGCTAAACTCTGCTGAATAAAGCACTGATATAATACAAATAAATAAATTGAATTATACCCACCACCTGTAAAAACACTAGAAACGTTATAAACAGTAACATGCGACTTGCAACGACCCAATACATATACAACGAAACGATGCCAACTTAACAAAGACTCTTCATCCAGGGGACTACATACAAATGTGTAGTAAGTGTTGTTGGAACAGGGCATGTGCAGTTATGGATATAACAAGTGGAGATATATATGCAAATATGTTTATGCGTTTAATTTGTGCGGAAATTCTGTAATTAAATTGAGTTAAAAGAAATAGAACAAACAGAGAGAAAGAGAGAGAGAAATAGATAGATAGAGAGAACACGAGAAACAGAAGAACTGAAAGAGAGACAAGAGAAGATAGATTCATAGAGCACAAAGTTCAGAACAACAGAACGGTTTTTACCCCATCTTCGTTTTCGTTAGCACCAGTTGTAGCTTTTTTGGGCTTATCAGTTGTCTTCTTAACTATTTTCTTTAGTTGAGGCTTTTCAAATTTACCACCCTGAACTGCCAGGGGCTCCTAAAGAAGCAATACAAGTTTAACAGGATAGTTCTACATTATAGAAGCGTTTAAGTTAGATAGTGCATGTGAATCTAAATTGTTAGTGTGGTTGTGAACAATATAACTCAGTGATGTTACTCATGCTGTATCTTAGAAAGAAATCGAAAATATTAAATGTCTTTAATTATCTCAGCGGATACTTCTATTGTATCGTTACTTTTTGCTCGATTTAAACATTTATTGCTTTTATGTATACAGTAAGATTGATTTGTTGTAATACCTCAGCGCCGCTATCTTTTTTGACGACAGCAGGTTTTTTAACTTTAAGCTTCGCTTCCTGAGTGTCCTCCTGAAGAACGCGTATAAATAACAACAGTATTAATATTGATTTTAATTTCCTGTTCACAAGTATTTGAAGCGAAATTTTAATTTGCAATTTAAATTTAGAATAATACTCCTGAGATAATTAGAAGAGCAAAGAAAGAAGAATACCGTAGGTTTTTTCTGTGCAGGTGTTTTTTGCGTGAGAGATGCTTCTTCGGGCGCAGTGGTGCTTGTCTTAGTGCGAGGTTTGTTGAGGCTGACGGACTCCTCTGTATCCTCGCCCTAACCCACCGACATATTAGTTAAGTGCACATTTTAACATAACAGTGTATAAAAGAAAAGTTAAACTGAAGTAGAAGCTACGTCTGATCTGTTGATCGCAGCCTTCAATAAATGCGCAATGCGAGAATAAAGAAAAAGAAATTCCTATCCAGAACTTTGAAATATTGCAAGATATTAATAACAGTGAAAAAAAGTGTATTATGTATAATTGTAAAATGTAAATGTCAAACGTGTATAAGTGTTCTAAGAAATTGCTTAATATTGCTGAAAAAAATTAGTGCCAAAGTTCTGTGTGCTCATTTTTGCCGACAAACCGCACAAACTGTACATCTACCTTCATTGTAGATACCTTTACGAGAACAAATACTCTCTTTAGAGCAGGTGGTGGAGGTAAAATATTAGTGTCGGTAGCGTTCATCTGTGAATTATTTTCAACATTTAATTTAGGCGCCTTAACTTTATTATTCTCGATTCATTTAAAGTAAGGCTAAAATACCTTTTGTCTCAATAAGAGGTGCAATTTTCAACAAAATATGTGCCGTATTATTAAATGTGAGTACTACCTTTCCGGTATCCTTATCTTTGGGTGTTGGTCGCTTAAGTGTTTTTTCATCAACAATTTCTGGTTTCTTAACCTTGAGCTTCGCTTCAGCTTCATCCTCCTGTTTAGTTTTGAACATTTTTTTAATTAAATTTTCAATAACTTAGAATATACTTAAGCCGCTTAAAAAACTATACGAACCGTGGGCTTAATTTCCGCGGGTGTTTTGTGTGTAAGTGAGACCTCTTCAGGCTCTTGCCCAGGCTTAGCTGGAGACTTAGGCTTAGAAACAGTAACGTCTTCATCAACCTCCATTGGCTATAGAAATAAAATAGATTGAGTATATAATAAGAGTAGAGTGTTTACAATGTATAATCCAATATTTCGTGTTGTACATATCTCATACCTCAAGCTTGTCTTTGGTTTTAAGAGAACGACGTTTTACGGCCGTTGCCGAAGGGACGTCCTCTTCAGGCTTTTGTTCCTCCTAATGAATAATGTGAAGTATTTATAAATAGATAAATAAATTACAAAAGTAACGTATAAGCTAAATGTATCCAAGCTGTTGTATGTATGTTCACGTTGTGTGTACCTTCTTCTTTTTCTCTATAGGTGTCGGTGAGATTTTCTCGTATTTCTCGAGAACTGGTCTCTCATAGTCGTCTATAAATTCTTCTTCGACAACCTTGAAAACATTGTAAAATTTTGTAGGACAAAACTTACATACATACGTCACGCCTATTTTCACACGGTTAGGCAGAGATTTCAGTATTATCACCGCCTAAGAACTTGACATACTGCTTTCTACTCTTCTACTTTCATCAATATCGTCAAACAAGCTCCTCTATTAGAATTACACTTGACGTAGCCTTGCTTAACTATGTCTCCGATTCCATTAAAGTACGTACATCTTGGTCTATATATTCCGCCTGGCCGATCATGCTCATCTTATACACCTGTTTTCTAATTCTACTATCGATCATTCTTTCTACATGGCCAAACCATCTAAATATGTTTCTTAATTTGTAGTCACTACATCTTCTTTTACACCACATCGCTTTTTTGTACAAAACATTCAAAAATTGGTAGAAATTATAATAGCTCCAAAATTATGTAGACTTCAGTATAATATGTATAACGTCGCATAGACACATAAAGCGAAGCATACTTATTAGCGTTCACGTAGCGTACACACATTAGCGTAAGGCATTAAGCAGTCACACAATCAAGACTTACTTTAGTTGAAATAATCTGCAGCCATTGGAGAGAATGTAAAACATATTAAAGAGCTGTTATCAGATAGTTGCCGAAATTGATAAAAAATATTACAGTTATTGGAAAGTGTTACCCTGGTGCTACCAAACTGTGTTATATTGAAATAGCGGCGCTCAAATTCGTATTACAATTAACTGTGTTTGGTATTGAAGTACGAATTTAAGTCACCGTTTTGTGTTATAATGTTATGTAGGAGTTGAGTAACAGAAGTTTAGGTATAGGTAACTGAAGTGTTTTGTACCTCTTTTTCTTTAAGTGAAGGACGTTTTTTAGCGTCTGGTTCATCTTTTTTAGTTGGCTTAGTCTTTGGTTTATCCTCTACCTTTTTCTCCTCGCCCTAAATAATAATTTAATTTATATTATCAATCTATTTCGTGGAACTTAAGGTTTTGAAGTTTTAATATAGTAATGTGTACCTTATCTTTTGCAACAGAACGTTTACGTAGGATAGGTTTTTCCGGTTCCCCTTCCTTATCTTTAGGCTTTATTTTACCCGTCATCATGTCTACGTCATCCTATTGAACAACATAAAGATTTATATTTATACCTAATATCTTTTTACTATTTCAAATTTACAGAATTAAATCTATTACCACATAGACAGAAATATACCTGAGTATCAATAGACCGACGTTTATCTTTTGGTGTAGGTGTAATTTTTTCATATTTTTCAAGTTCAGGTCTTTCATAATCGTCCACGAATTCGGGAGATCCCTAAAATAATTAACTTTTAAGTCTTATTCACTAAAATGTACAAATAGCTTGCACTTTGCGAAATATATAAAAACCGCATTATTATATCTAAGGTAAATACCTCTTTAACACCGTTTTGTTTTTTATTCCTATCAAGAGCAGTTGGAGTAATTTTCTCGTATTTTTCTAAGTCCGGTCTTTCATAATCATCGACAAATTCTTCTTGCTTCTCCGGCTTATAAAAAACAAATTGTTTAATACAATTGGACATAATAATAGTTTAATCTTTATTTAAAGAATTAATATAAATGGATATAATTTAGAATATAAAACGTAACATCACGCCTGTATTCCCAAATTGTTTAATACAATTGGACATAATAATAGTTTAATCTTTATTTAAAGAATTAATATAAATGGATATAACTTAGAATATAGCAATTTGTATTATTACCTTTTTAACAGGTTTTTTACTTTGTGCCACCTGGGGCTCTTCGGGTGTTTCTTCTTTTGGTTTAACTGGAGTTTTGCCTAATTTAACTTTAGAAATTTCATCGACAGCTTCCTCGGGTTTAGGAACTCCTTTTTTGATGCTTGGTCGTCGAGGTTGGTCCTCCTCCTAATGATTTTTATACATCATAAAAATAATTTAACTTTGATCCCGCAATATATTAGAAAAGATAACATATATTTTTTATTTCAAAACATTTTTAATTCGATGAAATTAAGACATTATCCTAATATGTTTTTTGGGTATATGACACGGAGGATATTCGTTTGCATTTTTTATTATTATTTTAGAAGGAAACTTTTTGTGAAAATTTGAAAGTACCTTTTCCTTAGTTTCGAGTTTAGATTTTTTCTCCGGCACTGGAGCAGCGATTGACGGTTCTTCCTCACTTTCCTCTTGTTCATTTTTAACGCTTTCCGACACAGATGCCCGTTTTGACTACATAAATATGTAATAATATGGTTCGGTATATTATATGAAACTTAATAAAAAAATAAAATATTATGTGTGCAAAATGTAAAGTAAGTGTTTGTAATTGTGATTACCTTTGGAGTGTCATCCTGTTTAGGTTTTTTATCGAGTGGCGTTGGTGTAATTTTTTCGTATTTCTCCAATACCGGCCTCTCGTAATCGTCGACGAACTCGATTTCCTCCTACATTCAATTACAGTTTAGCACGTCCAAATGTTAACACAACACCCACAAAATATAAAATAAGTTATACGATTGTAACGAAAACAAAAACTATACATCAAAACAGTAAATTCGTCAATAACTGACCTGCTTTCCACTATTGTTGAATAAAATTATCTAAATACATAAAAACAAATAATCAACATAAAATAACAAGTACAATAATTATGCCACTGTTTTATCTAAATTATCACTAGAAGCTTTATACAAAATTGCAATAATCTATAAAGAGAACAACTTACATCTTCCTTCTTTGAAACAACCTTCTTTTTAACTACTTTTTTCTTCTCTTCCGTCTTTTTAGTTTCCTTTTTGTCTTCTTCCTGCTTAGGCTCTTCTTTTGGTTTAACTGATTTTAGTTTTGGAATGCCTTCAATTTTGGTCTCAGTTTGTTCTTTTTCTTGCTTTTTCTTCTCGATCTTTTCTAAGAGAGCCAATTTCTCTTCTTCCGTTTTAGCGGTTTTCATTTCAAGAATTTTTTTAGTTTCATCCACTTCCATTTCTGCTGTTTTGGTTTCAACCTTTTTAGCTTCCATTTTCGATTCCGTTTTCTTAGCTTCTATTGAAACTTCTTCACTCTTAGACTCCATTTTAATTTCCTCTTTCTTAGATGTAACTTTCTTAGATGCTGCCTGCTTTTCTTCAACGTGATTTTCTTCAATTACAGACATCTCCTCTTCAGATTCGATGACGGTTTTTTCTTCTTCCTCTTCTTCTTTTTTCTTTTTCTGTTATTTTAAATTATAGACCATTTACATGAGTTTGGTATAATGTAAAGACATTTTACCAAACTCATGTAAAGCAATGTAAAATAGATGTTGTAAGTCGTGTAATTTTACATAACCGGAATTTTTGATTAAGGTTTACAATTCACCTTATCCGATAATTATCGCAAGACTTTTGTGACAATTTATTTGCATAAAGTAACGATGTACTACTAACTGATACTAATAACTCCCATATATAGAAACGTATGGTGAATGTTATAAATATCAGTACAAATATAACGTACCTTTTCTTCAACAATTGTTAGGTCGGCGCTAGATTCATCTTCTCCAAATGCGTTTTTAATAACAACTCTGTAATTTGCGACATATTTAGATGTCACCTTTCTAATAAAAAGTCTTGCATTGATTCCGTCAAAGGAAGTGTTGATATCTGAGGAGTCCCTAATAACTGTTGAGTTCTTGTACCAAGTACATCTACATGATTGGTCTGATGTTTTGAGGACTGCCACGAATTCAGCTTCTTCGTTTTCTTTTTTGGCCTGCAGAATATCATTTTAAGTTTATTCATATATGTTTCGAGATATCAATCGATTTGTTTGAAATCAATTATATTTTGCGGTAATTCATAAATTTTGTTGCATATTACAAATGGGTTATAAATATTTACTGATTAAGAACATATACTAATCACATGTCTAGTGTATTTAGTCTGTAACTTACCAAACTTCTGAAGTGTTTTATAATCTGGGGTTTGTCACCCTTTTCTTCAGGAATTTCAGTTATTTCGACTACCTGTGATGTCGCTTCACCTTTCTCGTTCTTAGCAACTAGTTTGTAAGAACCTTTGTCGTGTTGCGATATATTCGAGATCTCTAGTTTCACTGCGAACTCTCCCTGAAAATTTATGAAGATTGATGGTATTTTTAAAATCAGAAACAGACTTTTATTGTGTCTTCTTTCAAGACTTCAATTTCGAATTGTTACCAAATAAAATATAAGCATTCTAAAGTGAACAATACTTACTTCTCTGACCGGCTCAATAAGCACTGTATGCCTTGAGTCCTCTTTGACCGCTGAAGCTTCTTTGAACCATGTACATGAAGGTGCAAATTTACTTAATACTTTACATTCAACAATTACAGTCTTCTTCTTAACTATCTTAATGATCTTTGGTTTCTCTTTGATAACTGGAATGACTACGAATAAAAGGAACGTGTGAATAATAGTGACTAAACTGTTAACTTAATTAAATACTAGTGCTATATGTTTTTAACTTACTTTCTATATTGAGCGTAAGATTTGCATTGAGCTCTCCAAGTTCATTTTTAATGTTACATTTATACAATCCGGAGTCTTCAATACCAGGATCAATTAATTCTAGTATGATTGTGTAAATATCTTCTTTTACTTCGATCCTGGTCTTAATTTTCGACGTGTCCCTAATTTCCTTGCCCTCGTGGTACCACACGATCGTTGGCTTTGGATTAGCTTTGACCTTGCAGCCCATTATTACTAATTTGCCGTTATCTTTCGACTGAATCGTGGGCTTTTCAACAAAAGTTGGTCCCTCTCCTTCTGGTTCTGGTTCAGCCTCAATATTCAAGTTCAAGTTGGCGTTGCTCTCACCGAATTCATTTTTGACATGACAACGGTAAGCGCCACCATCCGCTGCCGTCGGATTCGACAAGAGCAACACTAATTCGTAAACATCTTCGCTAATAACACTTGATTTAATTTCTATTTTACTACTAGCCTTGATAGCGGTCGTGCCTCTGTACCACGTAACTTCAGCCGCCGGCTTGGCTTTACAAACACAACGCATAGTAATGAGTGTACCATCTTCGTTGGGAATAATTCTAGGCTTTTCAATGAATGATGGAGCAAAACCATTGTCGTCATCCCCACCTACCGAAGCAATACAGTTGTTACTACTAAGAAACCGATCGCAAAATTCATGCCGCATTAAAGCTTTAAGCTACCATGCAAATGCTACTGTATGCGTACGTTTAAAATTACTTTGATGAAAAAAGGATCGCCATTACCTTGAAAATTGAGAGCAATATTTGCATTACTCTCACCAAACACATTGAAGGCGTTACACCTATAATTTCCACCGTCCTCAATAGTAGGACCTAAAATTTCAAGTGTCAAATTGTAAGTGTCCTTTCCAACAGCTTTTCTGGACATTTTCATTTTGACACCGTCCCTAATTTCTTTGTCACCATGGAACCAGGTAATATCCGGAAGTGGATGTGCTTCTAATATACATTCCATTACTAAAATATCTCCTTCTTGCCTTATTGTAGGCTTTTTAGGAAATCTGGGTGCTTTACCATCAGGAATTCTGTTCGAAAAATAATTTTTTTAACATCGATGTACAATACGTAAAACAATACCAATTAGGTAACTGGAATTATATATTTACTTGGGTTTATCTCCGCTTTGGAAATTAAGGTTAATTTTTGCTACGCCTTCACCGTGTTTGTTTTTCGCTACGGCCCTGTATTCTCCTTTGTCCGAATTCTCTACGCCTATGATTTCAAGTCGCGCCATGTGATATAATGTTTGATCCTCTTCTAATGTTATTTTATATCGACTACTTTCTTTTATTAACGTTTTGCCATGGTACCTGTATTTCGTGTGTTATATTAGTTGTCAGTACACATATGATACGAATTTTGTTTCCGTTCATATATACATACTATATTCTTACCATGAAATGGTTGGTTTCGGTTTGCCAACACATCGACATTCAAATGTGATTTTGGTACCATCATCCGATTGCCTGGTGACCGGTCTCTCCGTAAATGTCGGTTTGATAAAGTCTTCAGGCACGGGCGCTTCGTCGCCTACACCATTAATATACTCATTAATATTATTGAACATTAAACTATCATTTGAATAAATGTTTGCCATCCCTGTCCTTCTGGTGTGATATTTAAGATGTTTTCTTTTAGAATCGTGTACGGATTAATAGTACGCAGCCAAATTTGAGTATAAATAGAGTTAATCGAGGTATATATAAGAAGTAGTTAACGCTATCCAATCAATAAATAAATATATAAATTGAGATTATAATTTTTCCATCCTAAACTCTACGGTAAACTTCACGCACGCATTACAGTTGCTATTGTTACAATATTATAATTATTAGTATTGCGTACGCTGAAGCGATACATGAAATATACTGTGATACATCTAACTACCACATAAATTCTAATACACGTAAATGTTAATAGAAGCTTTATAGCGGGGGCGAGTCAAACAAGGCAATATGAATTGTAAGGGACAAAATTTAGTTAAAAAATAATTTATAAAATTAAATGTAAACAAGATTGCGGTTATTTTGATTTTTTATTTAATAGTGAATATGTAGCTAGTGCATATGTGTATCGTGTGGTATAATTGTGACAAAATTGGGGCGTTTCAAATAAAAAAAGAAAACATCTTAAAAAAGTAATCCATGTTAAGTATTATGTCATTTATCGACGATAAAAAATAACCGTGTATAATGTAGAGTAGTTTGTATTTGAAGAAATTAGTTAATGGCAATCAAAGCTTGGCCGCAACATTTAAATTAACCATGATTTTATAATAACGAGTACAAGCATTAAACACACTGATACTTTTGAAGCGTTTTAAACATCTCCCAGAGGTATGCTCGTTAATGACAGTTTGAATTTGTGTTGAGTTTTGTAATTGATCATGTATTTCTGTTTAATGGCTCGATTTAGTTTTATGAACGCGATGACAGCTAAGTATAACTTTAACTTTTCGTTTTAGCAACACTTTAGAAACATCGATAGCTTTAGCTCAATCAAAAGTTCGACTATGTGTTCGGCGTTTTCGTTTTGCAACTCGTCACCGATCAAAATAAACAATTTGTCATTACATAAACGTACTTCTGATTGAGAATATTATTTATATTTTAACTCATTGGGAAATCGATCGTAATAGGACAAATTGGCAATTACGTAGATCAGCACACATTAGGTAAAAAAACATTTTAATTTAACACAACATGGAGTGTGCTGTCTCCGTAATTGCCAAACTGGAACTTTTTGGAACCGATGTAGCTGATAGTATACCACTCATCGATACAGATGTCAATGAACTCACTGTCGAAGTTTAAGCTGATCGTGGCGTTGCTCTCGCCGAGTTCGTTCTTGGCCGTCACCCGGTACTTCCCGGCGTCCTCCACAGTCACGTTGTTAATCTCCAGAGACGCGTAGTAGGATTTTCCGTCTTTGTTAACTGTTACCTGTGAAAACAATAGTTATAGCCAGTCATATTTAAGCCATATATAAAGTTTTTTCAGACATATTTTACATCATTACGCCATCAAATTTTGTTCTATATTTGAAAATATGGTCATTGGTATAATATACTGTACGCTTATGCCAGAATTAGGGAAAACAGGGGATAATTGTGAATTACTCCTTATACTCAGACGCTCATTAATTTATGAAGCGCTATTGCAAATTGCAAGCGCTCGTTGAAATTAAAACGGGTTATAGTGAGATATAACATACATATAGAATGGACTAATCTATATACGTACATGTGTATATATGTGATTTTCTATGTACATAGTGACTTATCGCGATATCTCTGGCACTATAAGGCCTAGAGGCTTGACATTTGACAGGAATATTTCACTAAGTAGAGATGAGTTAAGAACGGGTTTTATGAAATACCACCCCCAAAACGGATTACGGAAGCGGGGGTGGGACGAGTCGCGGGAAAAAGCATATAATTGAATAATAATAACTATGTTATATGATTCAATGTTCGGTAATCGAAGAATTTTGTCGATAAAATTGTTTGCATAAAAAAATAACGAACAAAATTCAACACTGTAAATCGTATAACACCTGTATAGAGTGCATTCTATATAATTGTATAATTAACAGACGCAAGCATTCGTCGCCAGCCGACGTCTGCTTGCAAGCCAACAATATTGGGGTCAAGGCCACCTCTTGGAACTTTTAAAATAGCAATGTATAGATCACTCCGCTTTAACGAAATCTATGCGTTTATAATAAAATTTACCGTAGATATATTGGATTTAAAAAGATTTAAAATTGTCTCGATTAATAACGATTATCTTGATATTATTGTCATATCGCATTGTTCCGATTGTAAAATGGTGAATTTTAAAATATAGCAAATATCACTACATAGTATAAAACAAGGTCGCTTTCCGCTGTCTGTCCCTAATCCTTATGTATGCTTAGATCTATAAAACTACGCAACGGATTTTGATGCGGTTTTTTTAAATAGATAGAGTGATTCAAGAGGAAGGTTTATATGTATAAATAACATACGTATAATAATATATGTAGTGCTACGTCGAGGTGAACTAAACACACATTTTACGAAATATCTACTTCCAAAGGGAATTGCGGGGGCGGGGGCGGGACGAAGTCGCGGGCAAAAGCTAGTACCTTATAAAACGAAATCGTTCCTCAATTCAATAGTATTAGCAGAAAACTATACTACTGGCCTTATTGTCGAGAGAAGGGTATTAAAAGTATGGGCATAAGTGTGTCAAGTAAATAATTAAGGCGGCAACACACTGGCTACTCCTCGGAAGTTGCACATGTCCATAGGCGACAGTGACTATCAGTGACACTTACTATCAGGTGGCCCGTCAGCTTGTGTGCTGGGCTGGATTCAGTATACAAAAAATTTCAAGGTTTTTCGTCTCACCTTGTGCCTAGGTCCAGGTTTGACCTCATTGTTGCTGTGGAACCAAACCACGCTGGGCAACGGGTCGGCCTCGATGCGACATTCGAATATCAGCCGCTTGCCATCGTCCTCCTGTCTGATGGCCGGCTTGCGCGCGAACGTAGGCGCTTTTCCGTCCACTTGTCTGGAATCGGCCACAGAAAAAGAGATCAGTAAACATATTGAATAGTTACGTTAACTCGCCTCGTGGTCGAGTGGCAGAGACCCTGACTGCAAAGACAGGACAAATATTTGTGCAGCGCATTTGTTTGTTCTGTGTTTCGATGTAATAAAAATATCTATGTAAGTATTATATCGTATGTGTATATGTACATGTATGTTTATAAGTTAGCCGGTTACAATAACACTGGCATTAAATTGCCTAATTTGGGATCAGATAGCCGTGTGTGGTACTGTCCCCAGTTATTAGTTATTAATGTACGTAATATAATGTCGCGCCTTTTTACTATAGACAGAAGCGAATGATTTCTACCGGCTACCGCCTTTACAAAGTTCTTTCGACCGGTCTACTTCCGTCATTGTCGTCTTACAAGCTCATGTATTGTAGAAACTTGACTCAAGCTTCGTTCACGACGTGTCCAATTTGATAACAAGAAACATTAATAAATTATGGTTATAGGTACCAAATGCATCGTCACGTAATAAGATCTAAATATAATTAAGATATAAAGATTAACTTACTTTTGTTTCTCTTCGTCAGCGGCTGAAAGAGTAAAATCAAAATTAACAAGACTATGTAAATTTCACGAAAAAAATCGTTCACACGGAAACATCCAATAAATAGGCAGCGTTGGAATAGGAGGAACGCTAAATGTTTATTACTTCCAATAACACCAACCAGACGTAAACATAAGAGATTACACGCTGGTGATGTTTCCAGAAATATATCCAGGTGTTCCAGTTTTATTCTAGTCTAGCAGTTTTTGAAGTGAAACCTATTTCTCAGAGAATCATATTTCACGTTCATACTGTTTTGTATTTTTAGCAACGAAATTGTGCCGACTGGCTGCTTTATAAAAATTCATGCTTATTATTCGTGCTTTTAGAAAAATCTTGAACAAAACTCACTATTTTCGATTATCTACTGCTTTTCATCATTTCATTATCATTGCATACACAATTTCCTGCACTTCCGTATGCTCTAAAATTGTTATTGATTACTTTACGAATTTCATCACCTATCCATCGCACTTCTTGCCTAACAAACGTTAATGTTTCTTGGCTTTGGATCATCGTGAGATTTGTTGAATATTCTTATTTATAGATTGTAAGTTTAAGCGTCATACAGATCGAGAAAATGATTTGTTTCAGCACTAAATCTTTAGAATTCTGTTAATTCTGTTACATTTCATAAATATGACAAACCGCTCGTCATAATATTTACAGTAACACTATTTTCGTCGAGTGATCGGTTTCTTGCTATATTATGAACGTTCAGATCATTATATGATTTAAACGTAACATCACGCCTCTATTCCCTGAAGGGGTAGGCAGAGGAGTGTAGTACACCCCCACATTTCACCAGTTACGTTTAAGTCCCACAATGGAATAGGTGGT
>DWEM01001545.1:0-13994 GCA_018245935.1 Agara belti belti | reverse complement strand
TTAACATGGGTTAATACAAGAGACCTTACACTAAATGGCTTATGAATAACTCATTGTTGTTTACGACAACATAACTCTAGTCAAAACATTTTAAGTTAAGTACCAAAACACATTGTGTGTGCACTCAAGTTTGTATTGTACAAAGAGCGGGAGCCGGTTCCATTTCTCTTCAAAACGGATAATGCATTACAAGGGTTTTTACATTATCTGTGGCTTTGAGCATTATTGTGTTTGCTTTTTTATCTGTTTTACCGCCTCTTGGTGACACATTGGAAGTTTATTTTTTAATTAGGCAGACAAAGGCCTTGGTAATTAACAGACCCTGAAAAAATCGTATGTACATCGGAAATATTTTCAATATTTATCATTGAGTAGGTCAGGGTGTTTTAAGTTTGGAAAGTGAGTGAACAAGTTATTAGCATCATATACGTTGTTTCTTAAATGCGATCTTATTGTTCTACATAATACCAAACAAATATCTTTCTCCTATAATTCATATCTGTCATACTTCCTGGAAGCAGTTTTTTTTCCTTTTCATTCTAAATTTCCTTTTCAGTGCCATTGATAAAAAATATCCGACGTTCTATCTTATCTGTCGGCAACGATATTTAGTTTTATTCCATTAAATTTTTTCCATCGATGGGCAAAGTTTAATAATGCATACGTACTTGCAACAATAATGTTTAACATTTACATTCGCTTATCAGATTTGCCACTATAGTCCGTACGAGAGTGAACGGGCTATAGTTGGCACAATCGCGTCAGTTTGCGAAAAAAAATTACTACAACCTTTAAAAACGATATGTAAATACAGTGGAACTTGGTTAAGTGGGGTATAAATAACCTGTTAAGAGGCATGCCTCGTTTGATTACTCAGTAACTCATCTCACACACGCCCATACTCAAATAAAGAATTGTAACGTATTGTTTGCTTTTTTACCGTACAGGGTAAATAGAATAAAAATACTAGGTATATTATCATGTTTGTTGTACATAATCTGTATTTACCAGATTAATAACGCCTATAATCTATATAAGGTACCTACATGTTAATAAACTGAGTAATGAACAAGTTAGCTCCTGTATATATTTGTTCTTCATTTATTTCTACATGTTTAATTTGGATATTAGCTATTGCAGACAAATATATAATTTAGTTCGTGTCATTCATTCTACGACTGAATGGAAAATGGACGAAATAATGAATGAAAGGAATGATAAGTAATATCTTTTTTGTCTTGAATGATTTGTGCAATCAATAAAAACTTTATAAGTACCAGTTACATCATCATACTACCGGGTTTATAATACATATCAAATAGGCGTAGTTTAGATGACGAACCATGCGCATCTAAACCAATAGTAGAAACAAGGTTATGCGTAACCTCTATATAAGAAGTAACTGCAAATTTTAGATATTTTTTTTTATTTTGTATGAAACCATGTTGAAAATCGAGCACTCAGCCGCATATGGCAATTTGGATGGTCACTTCAAATGCTCACCCATTTTTATTGCGATTTCACTGCAGGAAATCGGTACAAAAGGAAAAGAAACTAACGTTCACAGTAATCAGACTTGGCTGTGACTCTCTTTGAAGCATACTCCACCACTGTTTTCCACTGCGGAAGTATGTTGATATTCCGAATTAATACTGTAGAATGCTAGCAAAATATAGATGCGGGAGATCTAAACTAAAATCCAGACAAGTCTCGATGATCATTGTTTTAATTCTCCGATCAATTTACAATTTTACCCTTACAATTGACCTTATTAGTTGACCTTTAAACTTTTCTATACTACAAATAGACCTCAATGCGCAATCTGCATCACTTTATCTCTGCGACCTCCAGAGCAGCGCTAAACTCTAAGTAAGTGAAACTAGGCTAGATTCGAGCGAGGCGCCACGTGCGCCCAGGCACGTCGGCAAGGCAATTCAGTTCCTATCGATAACCAATACGATACGCAATCGGCGCGATAACCTGAAACGATGTGTGCGCCAAATGTGAGCAATGAAGCGTGATTGCATCATGTTGAGAGACTGTGTTTCTATGAACTTAAATTTGCAAATCGCTCTTATCAAATGATTTATTAATCAGTTTAGTCAAAGATGTGTAACGAGTGATGAATTCACACGTCAATTCAGTAAGGATAAACATTCGGTACTCGTTGCTCTGTGCCTAACCTGTCAGTGATCTAGCATTATGGTATAATAGAAATAATAATAATAATAGTGCTTTCAATTTAAATAGGTTCGCAGCTCAATTTTGACTGCCATTATTTTTTTGGAAATTTAGGAAATATAAATCCAACCAAAAAATACATTTGTTTAAAAACTAAATATAATATTCGATTTCACATATTTCTTAGTAACACATATTTTTTGATACAATTCACAATCTTAAAAAGAAACCGCTAATGAAAATGTGCAATGCTTTTTAAAATAAAATCATGGACTTTCATCGCGCCTAAATAATAATTACAATGATGACAGGACATAAAATGTATAAAATTGAAATCTCATTATGATAATTCTATTATTACCTTTTACCTACACCAAATTAATTGGCTTTTCTTCGCGAATCAATTTAATTTGCTCGATTTTGATAATCAGGTTAACGAGAACAAAGACAGTCATATATGGTTAGTATTTTTGTATACAATTTATAATGTTATTTTCATAACAGAATTACTTCAATGTTGCTGATGTAGAGAATGACTACATTACTTGTAAGATCTAAAAAAATTGCATTAGGTATGAAAAATTATAATTCCATGTTTACACATTGTTTATAGTAGAAAAGTCGCTAAATTTTCATCCCGAAGTACGTAAGTAACGCGCGCGTGACCGCGGCGGCGGCGAGCACGCGCCACGTGACGTCACATCGGTGACCGATAGATTTACGGACGCGTTCAATATAACGCCCGATAAAGATTTTCTTACGTAATATTTATCAGTGTTAATTTATAGATCATATATTCACATTAAAATAGAAAACGCATTTATCGATGATAAAAAAAAAATTTACATGTTTAATCAGTAAATTAAAAACTTTCTGCATTGACAAAATGCGACACAAATTTTTATGACAGTTAAAAAATACTAATCCTTTTGTTTTAATGGCTATTATTATAACTTTTTTGCCGTAGGGCCAATAAGACATAAAAGGTCGTTGTACTTAAACATACGTACGTATCTAAAACAATTAGCGTATCTGTGTTAATTAGAGACTAGTGTTTATATTTTCATTTATAAGCTGTGGTTCGTGTCTCACAAATTCCTTGTTCACACGTAGACATCCAAAATGTTATTTGCCATTTACTTTCTTGGCGGTCAACAAATTAAGAGTCACGTTTCGCAAATTTCTGCGCGGTTTCTATTTGTTTTAAATAATTACCACTGATTAGTTACGCGACACTTGGTTAAGTGAAATGTTCAGTTTAAGTTACGTGTAGTCAAAGTTAAGTTTTAAAATTACCTATAATGCATTAGCACCCAACTATTGTTATCGACTTAATAACATATAAGTATATGTACTCACCTAATTAGCATTAAATATTAATTCATAAAAGGATTATCTTAATAAATTTCTCATTTTTTGGTACCGAAGAACGTAGAATCCGTATCTAATCTTAGAAAAATTCACCAATTCGTTTGAAAAATAATCTGCACTCCCCAAACCAGATACCTCTCAATCATTATGCAATTCATACACATTTCAATGATACTTGACAGTGGCTAAAAGCTTAAAGCGCTTAAAATAAAGCATCCATCTAATTGAAGTAGGCACTTTCCGGTCTCGACTTACCAGTGCGTAGACTTCTACGTACTTAGCTACAGCACGGTGCTACGTTATTCAAATCCACAACGCACTAACATTCTTTTTTAAAATTCGAAATTCGAACGATTCTTTTTATTTATGCATGTGCTCAAAAACGTATTGCAAGGGTCATCATTTAAATTCCATCAGTTCGCAATCAGGCAAACTGGATTCTGAGCACATATAACTTTTATTTATACAAATTATGAGCCACCCATTATTTGTACAACCAATCTACCTTCACTGCTCCTTAATTTAAATTTTGTATAAATCAGTAAGTCACGAGATTAAATTATGAACATTTTAAACGTTTGTCAACAATTATATAACATTAACATACCTACGATAAGAGTCACGTTCAATTTAATATGAATAAAGCACATAATAAATATAATCTAAAAGCCACGAACGCACGGCAAGTACAATATTTCTCGTTTCGATCCAATCTTAAGGCAAACATAAACAGGATTTGAATTCGTAACAGAATCTTGAAACGTAATCATTTATTTCATCCACGGTGGACTGCTTCTACAAAACAATAGACAATCTATCTACTTACATAGAATTGTTACATCGGCGTTATTTCTTCGTAGTCCATCTTGACACATACATTTCACGTAGCAAATTTCCACATAACATTCAATTCCACATTACCTATAAGGTCATTTGTATACGGCGCGTTCAATAAAACGATTGACATATGCATAAATTCGAATAGTAATGCGTTAGCACGTCAACCAATGCTTGCGAAAGATAACGGTTAATAGTACATACATACGCGGTAATTAGGTGCTCTTTAACCTTCAAGGTTTTTTAATAAAGCAAAATAGTGATTTGTGGGTTGTAATTTTTTTCAACCACTTCTATCATTATTACCAATGGGGTTATAGGAATAATTTCTAATTGAAGCTTACTATTTCACAATTGACGTCCAACAGCGCCGTGTGTAATGAGCCTTATAAATTCGTATGGCATACACTGTAATGCGTCCTAATAAAGGTGTTGTACGATCGTGTTTCTAATGCTTAACACTTTTAAAACAAAAGAGATTGGTCAGGTCACTGATTTTACAAATGTCCTAAAAATATCTTTCAATTATGTACTTATGCCTTCTATTATTTTTTATTATACATATTTCCTTTCTTTCTTTATTTCTTTCTGTGCTACTCATTCGTTCTTTATTCATTAGAGGTCTGAGCCTGTGTTGTAGTGTTGAGTTACAATTACAACAAGTGGTCTGTTGTTGCAGGATCGCGACGAAGACGTCGCAGCCGTTCCACGTATTGCTGGCGCTGCTGGTGGTGGCGGCGTGGTTAACCAGGAGCGGCAGCATCAACGTCCGCGGCTGGCGGGCGCTGTACGTGGGCGCGGTGGCCACGCACCTCGGCGCGCAGATATGGATGACTTTGATCTCCGGTAAATTTTTTTCTATTAAAGGACGCCCAGGACAGACATTTGTGTGATGAGCACATTTATTGTTTGGGTGTAATAAGTTCACTACCCTACTTTAGCGCTACTTACTATCTACCTATTGGGGTAGGCAGAAACTAAGGATTTCCAGCGGCTATCGTCCTGACAAAATCCTTTCGTTGTACCTTTCAGCGTTTTGTAAAACCGCGCGCAAAAGCTCAATCTAATAGATAATTTTGACTTAGTTCTATTAAAAGATGTTGCTTAAAATACGTGGACCTTTGAAAAACACAGGTCAGTGACTCGCAGTAAACTGATTTTAATTAGCCATTCCCCCCGGCTCTGTGCATTTCGCTCAGTGCTTCTGAGAACTACATTACCGCAAGGAACGGACCCGCCCACCTGTACTCGTATATTGGTATGGTAAACATACCCCACTGCACAAACTATCGTTCGCAATATCTTGGCAGATTCGTGGACAATCCAAAATTATAGCTAGCTGGTTACGTTTTTCCTTTTTTTGTTTTATTGAAAAATATGTATGCGTTTTACAACGAGCATACAACGCTAGTAATCTTGAACAATTGAAGAATTATTTCCATCCATAAGCAATCTAACTTTTTTTTGTTTTAATTAGCTAATTTTAGAAAATAAACTAACAAAACAATACCTTTAAGTTCCAATGAAGTGAACGAACGAACAAGTGAAAATAAACCCGTTTTTTAAGAAGGACAAGAACAGGAAGCTTTTAAAATGCTCTCGCGGGACTTCGCTGTCGGATTCTTTATAAACTAATTGAAAAGCGTACACTAACGAGATTTTAATTCCGACACATTCGTTGTAATGGTTTGGGGATCCTGGTAATCGTAATAACAAGTTTCAGTGTGAAGTATTGAAAAATGCACATGTTTATTTATTTTTTAAGCTGTTAAATTTGTTATTCGAGTATATTATTTAGTCATTTATATTATTATTGTTCCTAAACGTATATTATAATAATTTCTGTGGTTGTACGTAAGTTGTTCGTAGAAAAAAGATAAAAATCAATCAATGGCCTCTCCGTTTGAAAATAGATCGAATGGTTTTTTTAAACCGATAGCCGTGCAAAGTGACACATGATGTCATTACTCCCATTTCTTTATATTCCCCGAACTTCACGTATGGCAACACTGCTACATCGTCATAAATCTATCCCGTAATTGGAGCATGTTTTTAAAATAAATGCTTACTTTGTTTTTAAGTGCGACGCCCTCGGACTCGATTATCCGTATTGCCAGGCAGACATTTAATAAACACACACATAGGTACATTCTATGTACTTATGTAGATATTTTTATTACCCTAAGACACGGAACAAATAGGTTCCCCACACAAATATTTCTACACGGTAGGAATCCAACAAGCGACCTCCAGTTTAGCAAGACACGACTAACCACTAGACCAAGAGGCAAGTCAGACAGGACTTGAGTACGTCGACGTAACCGGCCTAACTCTGTCCTCTTTTGTCTGCAGGCGTAGTGTTATACTTCTCGCTCCCGCGCCACGAGTTCGGCCGCGTGCAGACGGTGCTGTTCCCCGTGTACTACGCGTTCAACTCGATCACCAGCCTGCTGGCGCTCCTGGCCTACTTCCGCACGCAGTGCCTCACCCGCTTCGAGAATACCTCCTGGGTACAGGTGAGCGAACCATCGATAGCATCCTGAACATTGCTGAGAAACGTCACTATATTATATTGAGTTTACTGTCACATGAACGTACTATTAATAATCTTTGTGCGAAAACTACCTTATTTCGCGGTTTTGCAAAAAGGCTCGTTTAAAATCCAGTCATATGTTAGAGATTTTTACTAGTGACGTTTAAATTTAAATATTTGTCTGATGATTTAACTCAATAAATGCTTAAAGCACAATAGCAAGCGCCATCTGGACAATCTGGGAATAGACCCTTAATGACGCCACCGTGAATTTAATTATGATCAATCCAACAAACTGCCATTCCATTAACTACATTGAATACGATAATATTTTACATCTTTTGCTGTCACACACATGCATTTATCCAGCTTGTGATATTTGCTGCACATTAATTACAGCTTTCCTTAATGTTAAAACGTTTATTTTAAATTTTATATGTATGTGTTTCAACTCGGTACTATGGTGGCCAAATCTACAAAGCATTTAAATGCGGACAACAGAAAACAATTCTCCGGTTTTTTTGTATAGCTTTTTTAAATTAATCATATATAGGTTTATACAAATTTAGGAAAGTATATTATATATATATAATAATCAATCATTATGAAATAATCTACTAAATTGCATTACATGACTTTTGGACTAATAAATGTAATGTACATGTTATATGTGGTTCACCTAGTCATTTTAATAATATATTATCTGTGTATTATTGCAAAGTATGTCCGGTTAATTTGTTATAATCTGTGGAGCAACATTATTCGGCGCCAATAAAGTTACCTTGATCTTTTCACTTCGATCGGTTTCATTGACCTCAATGATTAACGGATTAAAGCTTTCAGAGGATTGTAAATGCAATCAATACTGGAATAAAAAAAGAACCTTCGTAACAATACAATACGTATAATTATTCTTCACTGTCCTATAATTTTTACTAGCACTATATGCGTTTGACCGATTCTACCGGTCTTTATGTACGAGTATATAAAAGGAAATAAATTTTTAAAAATTATAACAGTTTAGCGATTATCATTTATTTATTTGTGTTCACAGTCTAAAACTCACCATAATCATGTTTCATTATTACAAATACGCTGCCTCGTAAATTGTTTACTTTCACATCACAAACAAACTGTGCATTATCTGTATTTAATTTATAATGCAAATAACGGTTACGGAGCATTCAGAAATGGTTAAATCGATTGGATGCGTTCAAATCAATTTCAATGACGTTACATCTAGCAATAAAATAAGGTCTTGCCAATTTATTTTTAATAATACAATTTCTTTACCGTCAAGGTCTTGCAAATTGTAAAGCTCCGGTAGAAGGGTTATAAGGCATGTGTTGCCGCTGGCGATTTACCAAAAGCGAGATTACATAATTATGAGCAATGGAATAAGATAAATATCTTAATTGTTTTTGCTCAAAAACATTCACTCAATTCATAAATATGTTTACAAAAAAACTAATCCTAGACACACTTTGTATAAACTATTGTAATATTTTACTACAAACTTACAAACAAGTACTGATCAAACGCATTAAACAATTGATATGTGAACTCGTGAAGATAAAAATCTAATCAATCGATGAATTCTATGAAAAGATCAAAGATTAAAAAAAAACCCCTAAATTTACCTACGATTCTTGTGTTGGTAAAAAACATTACCTACATTTGCGCTGTGTAACCTGTCCTTATATAATTGCATGACCGTTACATCTATACTGCTGTTAATCTATTTAATGTTATATTTGATTAATGTTTGAAATGCCACTGAACTATGCCGTCAAAAATTGCTATGTATATTAACTTTGGTTCTAATGGAAATACCAATAGAATTAAACTTAATTATTGAGTAGTTTTAATATTTATTTAAATGCTGTTGGATTCCTAATTTTCGTAATGTTTATCAAAACAGTTTCAAAAAAATTCATTACATCGTTCGCACGACGAGCTTATTATAATACAAAAGTTAATAAATATTAATGTACCACCGTATATATCAATATCATATCGAAAAACGCAAAAAACCTAGTGATTGTTACAATAATGAACACAAAACAACTTAGCGAAGTCTAAAATGTAAATGTTATATTAATATGGGCATTAGTAAGTTTGTGGCCTGAAAGTCACCATTTATACTTTATCTTTGTCCACAGCTAGCGCTGCTGCTAGTCGTATTCAGCATTGAAGCGTACGTGCGGCTGAGCCTCGTGCGCCCGATGTTGCGCGCCAAACACGCTAAGACACAAATGGAGGAAGCCGCTGGCGGCGGACAGGAGGTACGATCCAACTGATATTTCTATATAATACCCATTTATAACGGTACACATCCTGATTAGTTTCTTTTTAATTATTACAACGTAAACATAGTAATGTAGAACAGATAAAATTGTTCAATAATAAAACAACATGATTAAGGTTTTCAATTACTAGAATTTTAACAAATATTTACATTCAACTTTCTTTTACTAGAAATTATTCTCGAAGATACCTTTTACTTTTGTCGTCCTCGGCAAGAATTATTGAAGACTCTCTCTTTACGTTAACAAGTTACAGACAATTATTACTTTGTAGGTACCTGTAACTAATTCACTTTTTCTAATCATCCATTAAGTCGTGCACTGACCGATAAGTATTACACAATTTAACCGGCTTTTCATTTGTTTCAGATCGGCACCTTAATCCTCGGCGAGCTGGCTCACTGTCCCCGCTACCTTCGCGTTCTGAAAACCTTTCGCGCCTACCACTCGTCTATTGTAGTGGGCACAATGATAGCGCTCGGGTGCTCCTTATATTCCACCATGATATTGGTTGACTCTATATGTCAATAAATGAAACTAACTTTTTAAACAATTTTCAACGCGAGAATCGGGAAGATAAAGCCCGATCGATACTAGCAACACTGACTGATTAATGTCATCCTGTCGAATTACGAATAAGTTTGAATAGAACCCACTTGAATATTTTATGAAATCTGTAAGACTTAATAAATGTATACGCACTAAAAGTATATCTTTTGTGATTTTAAAATCTCGGGCTTTATTCTTCTTTCTGCAGTATATGGGAAACTTTCTTGATACGTGTGCAATCAAAATGTATTTACGTCTCGTTTATATTACTTCTAATGTATCTTAATAAGTGGGTAAAATTTTTGTAGTCAATGAAAAATTATTAGACCGGGAACGTGTAAAGGTGCATTTTGTTAGTGCAATAACATTCACCTACAAATACACATCGGACTGTGAAGTACTTGTTTTGTAGACCGATGTGATTATTTTTTATAGATTGGCTATTTCGAGCGCATGTGACGGGAAAAAAATGGTCTGCGAGGCGCTGGTCGCACATATTTGTATTTCGTTCCAAAATTGTTTAGTTAAATAGAATAAAACCGAAAGATGCTCACTGATGTGAGTAGGTTCATGATTTTGTATAAAATATAAAATACATAGCTATTAGATGCTAAAATGTTATATGAATTGAAATGTGTGAAATTAACTCGATGGGCGGCTGTATTCTCAAAGTAGTTTGTGGCACATGTATTCTTGCCAATTAACTTAAAAACATATCGAATTGTTATTTAATATTTTTCGTCTTACCCGTCTCGTTTTGACAAGAGACTCGTCCCAAGAGCGGTACGGTAACGGTAAACGGTAATGGCGATAGTATGCACTTACAATAAATAAAATTCCCCAACAATAAATAAAAGTCAGCCAACCCATTTAGGAGCTGCATGATTGTATTGAGCTCGAGTTGACTCTCTAATTCCTGCGATACTGCCATAAATAGTGTTAAACGTAGATTAAGTTTTATACAGTCGTACCGCCGTAATAAAAGCGTTCCCTCAATGCAGGAATTTACGAGCAAACAACATGTTTGCACGTAAAAAACGTGCATCATCTTTATATAATCAGTGCAACGTAAAGTATAAACAAATATCAAACAGAATACGAACTTGCATATGTAATGAATTTTTGTCTCTTTAATATGTCTCCAGCTGGAATTCTCGTCAAACACGAATAAATATGAAATATATTATATTGAACACTCATTGCATGCTGTTACATTGCTTGTATTAGATGGTCAATGTGCAGCACGCTGCAATATCTAGTCAGCAATGAACGGGGTGTGGTCGTAAAATCGCAGTATTAATCGCAGGTTGCGTCGCGACGGGAACGATGTTTGAACATGTTTTGATTTTAAATGATCGCACTCAATTAGTGGCATGCGATCGAGAAGCTTCGCCGCTTAGGCCGCTGGCTCACAAAACGATTGAAACATTAATTACATGTTAATGTAATGTATCAGTGAGCCCGTACACCTTTAAACGTTCGACGAATTACTGTTTTTTTTAATTCGCTGTATGCGTCTGCTGTGTAAGGTTATGTTATTTCTAGTGTAAGTTGTGTAGTTGTAACTGGTATTTAATCAATAAAAAATTATTAACGATGATCTGAATGTTATTATGTAAGATTTTACTATTTATTCGTGTGCGTGGTGAACGTCTTGGTGAATTAAACAAATGTAGATTACATCACTCTATTTATTTAACCTGCCGCCCTTATGTAATAATATTGCTATAGGTAATATAATAAAAATAAAACTATTATTATGGATAATTGGTTTAAGGCTTTGGCTACAAAAACATTCAAATAGCCTGATTAATTTTAAACCAAATTTTATTCATTACATTAAAATAATACCAAAAAATTTTCATTGACAACTTTCAATCTGAAATATGTAATTATTGCTTCTGCTTAAAAATATTTATAATTTAATTTAAATTTTTTAATACAATGTGGGTATCTAATTACCCCTAAGTTAATTAGGTCAAATAAACCTTTGGAGAGTATCCTTGGGTACCTACGCTTCCAAAATGGTCAAAAGTTACACGATGCTTATGTGATATAGGTTACGATAGAATAATTTATGTATATTTTATGTTTGCCTCACAATACTCATTTTTATTATTATTTTCACATTTATTTACAAAGGTGTTTTACTTACATACATAGAAATCTATCTAAAAAATGGCTTATATCATTTGTATACAAATTCTCCATTATATCTTATTATTTTTATTCTTTGGAAATATTATCATATAATTAAAAAAACATGCTCAGCGAAATAAATGTAGTTAAAATTTGTTTGATGTAAGCTACAACGCTATCTATTATCATTAGGAAGAACTATTTACCAGTATATGTTAATTTATATTATAACATAATCAATGTTTATTAATTTTAAGTAATTTAATTAATTCTTATACATTTTACTCGTAAAAACTGAATTCTGGAGAATCCGAGAAATTTTCTGTAATAAAAATAGTCTATGACGCTAACCGGTGTGATAGTATTCTCTATGAAAATAACTAGTTACATCTGGCAACTCTGTGATGACTAATAAGTGTCACTGTCATGTCACCTGAAAGTCAAATGTCAATTGCTTTTGTAAAGACATTACGATGGTCTTACGTGTTTTGCTGTTATTAGCGTTTCCAAATATTTTTGCAACACAATATGAAATCTGATCTATTTATTACAAGTTCCGCGAAGTCTTTATCAGTTAGTGGGCGTGTAAAAAATCATACTGACCATGTTGTTCATAGGTAGGCCACAGGAAACAGAAACCATGACGTCTGGTTTCCATAAACAGTTTCAATCTAAAATGATCCTGGAGAGATTTAAAACAGTGTTAATATTGTCGAGCGTTGTGTGCACGTTCGCTGTAATAATATCCCTTCACAAGCTGCTAAGCTACGAGGTGAGGTATTCTAAACCGTTTTCACCTATCCCAACTGGTCTGTACGGCAACTATCTCGAACCAGTTGCGAGTGATACTCCCGTGCATTTACCAAAACATCATGACACGGCCCGCGATCCCGAAGCGGTGGTGTCGTTGAACGCCGCTTTAGAAATGAAGAAAGTTGGTAAAACTGATAAAGCGCTAAAATTGTTTCGACACGCTTTCGCTCTCTCTCCCAAACACGCCGATATATTAAACCATTATGGTGAGTTTCTAGAGGACACGAAAAAGGATGTAGTCAAAGCGGACCAGCTGTACACACTGGCGTTAACTAATTATCCAGAACACAGAGGTGCTTTAATAAATCGCCAGCGCACAGCGAGCATCGTGGAGAACTTGGACAGGGAAATGTTACGAAAGATTGACGAAAAACGTGATGCACTTTCCTCCATCCCGGAGAGTAACTCTGCATTACGTCGAGCTAAAAAGGAAGCCTACTTCCAGCATATTTATCATACCGTGGGTATAGAAGGCAATACCATGACATTACAGCAGACCAGAAGCATATTGGAGACGAGGATAGCCGTGTCGGGGAAAAGTATAGATGAACACAATGAAATTTTAGGGCTTGATGCGGCTATGAAGTATATAAATTCAACACTGCTGTACAGGCTACGTGTCATCACGATGGGGGATATTCTAGAAATCCATAAAAGAGTGCTGGGTCATGTGGACCCAGTGGAGGGAGGTCACTTCCGGAGAACTCAAGTGTATGTAGGTGGTCACATACCACCAGGACCCTCGGAAATACAGAGGCTAATCGCTCAGTTCCTAGACTGGCTCAATTCTGAAGATGCATTAGACTTACATCCCGTGAGGTGAATTTTTTAATAAACTTAATCAACCTGGACTAGCTCTTACTCATGCTACACATTTCTTAAATTGCAGATTCACTTGTTAATCCACGTATAGTAATAGTATGACATTCAAGTACTTATATGCTGAATTGTTATGAGTGATATTTATTGAACATTAATTAATTTAAGCTTTGAATACTCAATCACATTTTTATTCGAGAAATAAAAATAGTTTAATTTAATGCAGTACAGTACGACAAATGTTAATCCAAATCCTCAGAGGTGATAATTGACTCTGCTTAATATTCAATCTGCATTCAAGTTAACCAATTTCATAACATACAGAAAATTGTAGCATGATACTTTTATCCAGTAATTTGAATTATAAAACTCGAGATATTTCTATCGCAGATATGCAGCCTTAGCACACTACAAGTTGGTCCACATACACCCCTTCGTGGACGGCA
>DWEM01001544.1:0-13997 GCA_018245935.1 Agara belti belti | reverse complement strand
CCAGCTGATCCAACCTTCACTATGTTAAAGAAGAAAATCAGTTCAGAAAAATTTTACCTTATTCCCTCTACTTTAATGCAGACGTGAGTAAGAACCCAAAAGTTACACTAGGATGAAATGAGCCACAGTGAATTACTGCAGTGACGATCTAAAAGCCAACTCAAAAGGTCTGCGTGTACCCATATGAATTGTTATCGCAGGTAATGACCGGGAAAAAGAGCTTAAGTGTTTTAGGACAAAGCGGAAAAGTGTTTGTAAATGTGCTGCCAATAATGTAAGGCGAGGCTGCACCTCGAGGTACTTGACTAAAAAGATCATATTCACATGAATGCACCAGTGCATACGTGTATATCAATGCTGTTATCGTAACAAAAACTTTGGACAATTATACATTTCAAGGATTTGATTAATTCCGTTCTGATTCAATTGCAACGATCGTAAAGCATTCAAAATGTGTTCTAATTACGAATACGACATTAAAACCTGGCATCGACATAATTTAACTAAACATAAATTAACCGATCTCAATATGAGTTTGAGTATTCGTTTCATCATTCTCTTGGCTGCTATAAAATCGGCTGTTACAGGTAACTGTATTCCCCAATTAATTTCTAAATCGTACGCCGAAGATTCAATTACTAAAATTATCATACTATCAGATGTGATTGTGTTAATGTTCGGTAATGAAAGGAAAATCCATAATTTTTCGCGTTGACTGAATTACAAATTGTAAATCCCATTTCAGACTTCCAAGAAATTGTTGACAGACCAACAGAGTGCTATCCCAAAAGAGTGTACAAGCAAGATGACGTGACTTGTATCTGCACCGTGGACGGCCGATGGCCACATAGGAACTGTTCGATAGTGTTCAATGAAATCGATCAAGTCCCCTGTGAACCTGACAGTTATGTTCGAGTTCAATGCAATATCTGTCGATGCAGTAAAACTGGACTCGTTGATAAGGAATTTTGTACCAAGCACATTTGTGATGAAGAATCCCAAACTGTTATACAACGTAGATATAATAGCGCCAAAAGTAGATGTGAACCAAATCATTGGTACGCCTTGTCTACTTGCCGTCTTTGTTATTGTATTAAGAGAAACAAACTTCTATGCAATAGCGGTCTTGTATACTCTAACAAACTACAATCAAGTGAATATAACTTAACAGATTGCGGTTCGAATTTTCTTAATGAAATAAATAAAATCTCATCGGAATATTTAGTAAGACAGGTAAGTAATAAGAAAAAAACCGCCAATGTTGCATCCAAAGAAATTCAAATAGATATACATCCATTCAAAACTAAAACTAAAGATGAAGATAATGACGACGTTATGACTGATATATCTAAACAGGAAGACGATGAAAGAAATAATTTAGGTGACAAACGGAACTATGAAAATAATGACTACAATACAAAAGATGCTTCAATTAATTCTTCAGTAGATAATTTCCAGGATATCATCAATGATAAACCTATAGGAAGAATTGCTGCTAATACTGCGATACCTTTTGATAACGACGATTATAGCTTTGACGATGATTCAAATGAAGTAGAACGCGACAATACAGTTTCTGATAAGGATTCAGCTGACAACGAGAGACGATCAAAAGATTCAGGCGCGACCACTGAAGATATGGATGTACCGATATCTGACATTAAAAAAAATTGGAACATAGCACGTACCCCTCCAGAAGAATATCCAAGTAGGATATTACTAAATCTAACCGTTCCAGGAGTTATGGGAACACTATTAAATTTTCGAAGATCTGCTGTATCTCTGGATAATACCCCCTGTGTGCCAGGCTCTGCTGTAGCAATCAAATGTAATACTTGCTTCTGTTTGAAAAACGGTAAAATGCTCTGCACCAAAAAGATATGTGATTAAAGATTCCTTATAAACATGACGATTTTTATTTTAATTTTCAGGCCACAACTTTCACGGCTTCATGGATATTTTGAATGTACTCATGTTATTAATTACGTATTTAAATTGATCTGCTAGATTTTTCTTCAAAGAAGTGGTCTTCACATGACGAGCAGTGTTTCAATTTATGATAGAAAACTAAAATTAAGTGTTAAGTGATCATATCTAAAAGTTAGATTCTGGTAAATCCAAAGAACTTTTAAAAATGAAATCGGGTGAAAACTCAACCAGAACTGGTTTTATAGATTCAGTAGAGAAACCAGAGCAACGATAGGGCAACGGGCAAAATGATTTTAAGGGAAAGATAAATGGCCAGACCAGCCCACACAACCTGTGACGCTTAAGTCTAGTGACTTGATTAGCAGTGTTTTATTTGACATACTTCGGCGAATGCTGCGATTAAGAGAATATATTCTAAACTGTTGTACTTATTCTGTTTACGTTATATCTATTAATCAAAATTTTATCACGACAATTTTATCTAAAAACTCGTAAAATCGATCCAGTTTTATGATCAAATAATTACGTACGTGCGGTTAAAATTAAAATCATTTTCAGATTGACATTTTTATTAGCTAGTACGGTTATTGAGCATGAAATTAACGAGGAAAACTGAACATAGTTACATCAAGATCCAATAATTTATTTCTGTGCCATTTCATAATATGTACAAAACTGTGACATTGCTGACTTTAATATCACGACTTCCACACGGGATAACCGTCTTCCGTAAGTTTGTATAGCATCTTCTATTTCTTCTATTCCATTATATATTATATTCGTTTATCGACAATTTCGTAGATACGTGTGCACCCAATACGCAGTTCCTCCTGAATGGCCGGCTGTGCTCGTGCGATAATAAAGGACGTTGGAGTGAAGGTAATTGCAAGACGATAAGCCGTCGCCAATCCTGCCTGCCTGGTCAAATTATTTGGCAAGAATGCAATCAATGTATATGCCAAGAAAACGGTTATCTGCTTTGCAGCAACTCGCAATGTTCTGACGATGTGATCAGTGATCCCACGCTGCCACAAAATCTATCCATCTTGGGTCTTCGATGTACTCCATTCAGATCATATTATATCAATTGTAGTCTTTGTGTCTGTCCAGCGTCAGGAGACACAAAACATATGCAGTGTGTAAACGATACATCGTGTACTTCACAAAACCATCCAACAGACATCGCAAGCGCGAGAACAGCTTACTGTATCCCAAATGTCATGTATTTATCTCGCTGCATGCAATGTTGGTGCACTGATCGTGGTTACTTCGATCTTGAAAATTGCGTAGATAAGTGTGTTCGAACCCAGTCGAAAATGTCAGCAATAAAATGTATTCCAAGAACGTTGTACAGAGTCAAATGCAATTTATGTCGATGTCCTGATAACGGTATTTCAGATGAGAGGCTCTGTATCGCCGCAAATTGTAACCTACAATCTAAGCAAGCCCTTTATAAAACATTAAGGACCAACTCTAAAGCCTGCAACCCTCATAGCTTCACTAATCCAAGATGCATGTACTGTGATTGCGATTCAAAAGGCATTGTTAATGAAAATGCTTGTATACAAATTGATTGTGAAAAAACAAATGAATTAAACAAATATTATTCCGCCAAGGACACATGCAGACCTGGTGAAATGGTGCCCATGTGTACAGAATGCTTTTGTTCGTGGGACGGGCACACCGATGCTAAATACTGTTCCAAGGGTTGCTCCAACCAGAACAAACTTAATATCCTAGAGATGGCCTTAATGGACAATATCCATGTAATAGAACGAAGTCACCTTAAGTCAGTTGAAGAACACGAACGCTGTGCACCAAATTCGGTGTACCTCGATAATGGGAAGTATTGTTTGTGTCCAGAAAATGGAGTCACTGACCTCAAATTGTGCACATCCGTTAGCGAGAAACCAAAACCAGACGGAAATCACGAGATTTTAAATAACAAAATAGAAGCAGATTATCATGGACCCTGTGAACCAAACACCTATGTGGAATTCGATTGTAACACGTGCTACTGTAACAGAACAGGTGAAATTGACCCAAAATGGTGCACATACGACGATTGTGAAGGAAAGCGTCTTATATTGGAATCACAAAAAATCAATAATCCAGCTATTGACTTAACATCGGGCACATGTCGCCCTGGTACCATTTCGAAATTGGAATGCAACTTTTGCATTTGTCCGGAAAGCGGACTTTTAAAGGAGCAAGCGTGTACACAAAAAGATTGCACGGAAATCGATCACACCATGTACAATGATAGACTAACTTGCGAACCGTTAGCTTATTACGAAGTCGATTGTAATATCTGCTACTGTCCTCAAGATGGTATTAAGAATATTGCCAAATGCACCAAAAATCCATGCGAAAGGAGTATGCTGAGGTCAGATTCATGTATTCCCGGTCAATTATTCAGCGACGATTGCAATCTATGCGTTTGTCCTCCTGATGGAAATAAAATGGGCAGAGCTTGCACAGACCGCGTGTGCTCTAAAGTACCTTCGATGCACTTGTTCGAATTATCTGACAGTTTATTGAATAATCACGTGATCTCTGACAATGCAAGAAATTTAGATCAATGTTTCCGCGGTGAAGAGTTTGTGGAAGGATGCAAGATGTGCACTTGTTCGGAACTTGGACTAAAACCGTATGCAACATGTGAATCGATATTGTGCGATGAAAAGAATCTCACAAGCTCCTCCGGTTCAGCGACAACGATTCCGGTGAGATGTTGTCTTAGTCTTGGTTCGTCTTAGACACAAGAATGTGTCTTGCTATAATATTATTGTATTGTTTTCAGATCGACAAGGAGTTAAAAATCAGAGATGGACCATATTTTGGCAGGTCAAAAAGGGCTCTTGAAGATTGCTATACGTACAACGTTAGTCATAGCGCCGAGCGGAAGGAATGTACCCCGGGCACAATGTACATAATAAGGTGAAATAGCCAATATATTATATTTTTAGAAACAATTTGGTTTGTCTTAATAAGTGAGATGGAGCCTGTCTTTTTTACTATACTTGCTATTTTTATATATAGCTTATACTTACCGATTTGAACGATAAAGATAGAATTCACCTTTACATAGTCTCAGAAGAACTTAAATACACCGAACGATTTAGATACCGAACTACCATACCATAGATAAATACCATAAGAGCAATTGAAGAATACTTAATACGAATTTTTAATTTTTTTCCTATCCAACTTCTTCATGTGTTGGGATTATATATTAATGGAAGATCGCATCGGGTCCCTGGAAGACTACAACTGTAATGTGACCAATTGCAGATGTAGGCAGTGCATTTGTCCCTATCTCGGTAACATTAATAATTTCTGTCGACCGCTGCCCAAGAATATGTACTGCGAGCAAGCGTTTCCCTACTACAACTATCTTCCGATGGGTCGCAGAAAAATCAAAGGTATTTTGTTACGACACATTAAAAAATACATTACGTAATTGAATAGAAGATACCTAGGCTAATAAATATTTTTTATCTTTCTTTCTTCATACTCGTTCATAAGAATTATGATGTTTCAGCAAATATTGCGGTCGATGACGAAAACCGGGGCACCGGTTTTAATGGCAGCAATACAAGTGTTGCCACAAAAAAGTATATCGATGTAAAAGTAAAACATTCCCATACAATGTACAAATGCGGAAGACGAGGTAAAATTATGGACAGATGCTTCGTCTGCGAGTGTGAACAGGAGAACGTGGTCATTGAAGAGCATTGCTTTGGAAGCGATGACGTGGATTGCAAAGACGCCGTGCCTACGTTTTTGGTCAGAAATGAAGTGGAATTATGATGTGGAAATTGTTTTATTTGCCGACTTCGACTGCCATAGTTAAAAAAGCAAAAGTAATGCCCTATTCGTTGCTTCTTTCATGGTATTTATCAAAAATCTGTTTGATATCCGTATGAATAAAGCAAGCCAGTTTAGACAAGTTTGGAGTTCATGCCCTGGCATCTTGAACCTTAAAAATTAAAACCTTTTTAAAATTAAAAACGACTTATTATAATGGTCTATGTAAGCGTCGCGAGGAAATTACAACACCTAACAATTCTCCACAATGTTCTCTATGATGTGTGAAGACTTTTACTTCGCACTTAGTCAGCGTGATAAACCCGCTGGATCAGTAAAATTGGCTGAAAGCAATGTTATTAATAACTAACTCGCGCACCAATGGGTTACGGAAAAAACGATGCAATGAACTAAAGTTAGTGCAGACTTGGATTATAAAGCAGCTCAAGAAAAGTGGGTGTAACCATAGGGATAGGAACTTAGATAATAACCAGGAACAAGTACCTAAAGTGTTTTCAAAAGCGCGGAACGTTCGAAAAAACATTCCCATCAGCAATTATCCGTCTAAAGGTATCTGAAGCTATTTGACCACGAAGATTAATTTCAACAGTAGTGGTAAGCGCCAGGGCCAAATGTATAAGCATCGATATGATTACAATCTTCATAATGAAATCGTTCGAAGATTATTAATGGCAATAAATTAATTATTTCCGTTCAGTTTCAATTGTAGAGATCGGAGATACGTTCCATTTACGCAAACGACATTAAAGCCTGGTATAGGTATGAGTTAGCAAAACATAAATCAACAGGTCTCAATATGACATCAAACATTACTTTCATAATTATTTTAGTTGCTATAAAATCTACTGTTACAGGTAACTGTTTTACCCAATTCAACTGTAAAACCTAATCTACTATTAGTGTTCATCAAATTACGAAAATTAACAAACAAATACAGCAATTCATGACTTTTGACATTGACTAGTTGACTAGATAAATCATAAATCAGTTTTGAAATAAATTCCATTTCAGACTTCAATGACATTGACAGACCAACAGAGTGCTATCCCAAAAGAGTGTACAAGCAAGATGACGTGACTTGTATCTGCACCGTGGACGGCCGATGGCCACATAGGAACTGTTCGATAGTGTTCAATGAAATCGATCAAGTCCCCTGTGAACCTGACAGTTATGTTCGAGTTCAATGCAATATCTGTCGATGCAGTAAAACTGGACGCGTTAATAAGGAATTTTGTACACAGCACATTTGTGATGAAGAACCTCAAACTGTTATACAACGTAGGTATAATAGCGCCAAAAGTAGGTGTGAACCAAATCATTGATACGCCTTGTCTACTTGCTGTCTTTGTTATTGTATTAAGAGAAACAAACTTCTATGCAGCAGCGGTATGATTCAACCTAATAAGCTCCTCCTAGATAAACATAGCTTACAAGACTGCGGATTGAATTTTCTCCGTGAAATCAACAAAATCTTACCTATTAATGTAGTAAAACAGTCAAATAAAATTAAAAAGAACGCTGATATTACGAGCGAAGAAATGCAGAAGAAAACTAATCAGTTTGAAACGATAAGTGACAGTAAAGGAGGGACCAATAACGATATTTTCTTTACATCATTTAAACAAAAACATGGTAAAAAAGATTTAAGTAAGGAAAGTAACAATGTAAGTGATGATGACGATATTATCGGTAGTCCTGACAATGTTCCAATGAACAGTATCCAAACAACAAATCAAAGTAAACCCATAGTAAAAACTGTAGTTTCAATATCTTCAAAATATAAGATTGACAATAATTTAAATAAATAAGAAAGCGACAGACAAGAATCTGGGAATGCTTCTGCTAATAACGACAAGCACTCAGAACATTCCAGCGCGACCGATGAACAAAAATTTTTTTACTGCTGAACACTGTTGTACAAAAATTTTTTTACTGCTGAAATTCTTTTTAAATTGTTATTATAATGAATAACATTCTACGAGTATTTAAGTAACAAATAGTCCTGGAGCATATCTAGAGAAATGCTTAAATGTATAAAAAATAACTAAAAATAAATTTAGTAGATCAAATCTAACTATCGGTAAAAGTGTTCTCAGAAGGACAGTATATTTATAAGGTTTGTTGTAAACAAACAATAACACAAAAGAAATACATAAACATAAAGTTTTGTACATTTCTAAGCTACATTTGTTATAGTTATTCTTAAAGAATATGAGACCACTATGAATCTTAAAAGTAGATATTTTTTACAATAAAGATCACCTAACATGTCTGTTTGTATTTTGTATTCCTCTATCCTTGATTTAAATATTTTTAAGTTAAACCGATGAATATATTTCTAATAGTAGGCACACAATCTATGGAGTGTCATAAGATCATATTTTCTTTGAAATCGAAAAGAAACCATTGCGATGTAATGCAGAAGTATTTAAAACTCATATTGCTTGAGAGTAAGTAATGTAAGCGAATCTGTATATTTATCGAGAATCTTTTGTAAAAAGAAATGGTTTCTTTCAATCGGTCCTTACATTGAGTTTCGATTGTTTGGGAACGAAAGTTTAATACAGCTGGACGTCTCATTATCAAGTTAAATATATTACAATTAAACCAAACAACCACATTGGAATTAGTATTCTTTACGTCGTTAAAGCTCGTTATGTGAACGGCAGAAATATTTACATGGTCAGAAAAGGAATGGGCCGTGTATTGAGCCTTGAGGCACTCCGATCCTACTCCATGGACCTACCATTAGCCTTAATCCACCAAGTTCTCTTACTAAGAAGAACTCTGAAGTTTAGTTTTTTTAGTTTTTACTCATGCATACACAAACAGCATCAGATTAATTTTGAACGAAACGAAAATCGCCGTGAAATTGGCCGCAATAGTTAAAGCAATCTCAATGATTGATTGAAACTTGCTGATTACATACATTATTTGGCTATAATATGTTTGTGCTGAGCGACCAGTTAAATATATTTTCACATCTATATATATGACAAGCAAACATTTTTAATTGTACGAAACTAAATAAATTATTTGTGTAAAAATGTTCGTTGCTGTGTACTTTTTACATTGTGTATGTGCTATTCTCGCTACTTACCAAAAACGTGAGTGCATATATTACACGTATGATTGAATGGAAGATATTTCTCCGAGCTCTAGTTGAGTCGCAATAATAATTTTTGTTTTCAGCCGTTCCACAGAAGCTATGGAGCGAACGTTGCAAAAGAAATTCCTACGTGTTGAATGACTGCAATTGGTGCTGGTGCAACAGAAACGAGCACTACACGTGCACAGCTCGAGTCTGCAGCGAAGTTGACATGTTTGGACACTTTAAAGGTGATGTAACCACGTCCGCGCCACGATGTAATCCTGTAGCGCTTTATGCCCGAATTATGGCTGGTTGACTGCAAGTCCCAAATTTTCACGAGTATTACAAATTTATCATTAACGGTCATCTAATTAAACGCTGACCGCGCTCGGTGTCCTTAAAGTTTACAAGCAGCAACAACACCAGGCAGACCTCAACCGCGTTGGGTGTTCGAGCGTTCCAGAGAGACAAATTATAATAGCAAATGCAATTTTCAAATTCAAGTATTTTCCACAGATACCATTCAAGAAATGGACCTGGGAATGGAAGGTCACGGGGCGTGGAGATCGACTCGTTCTTCCTGTGAAGCAGGAGTTGAGTACCGCCGCGGCACTGTCCGCTGCGTATGCAATGAGGACGGCAGCTGGCCCAATCCAGTGTGCAGAGACCTCTTCAGGATCCTATACCCGGTGGAAGTTACTGATGACGCCCAACGGTTTACGTCACAAAGTTGTGCTCCAACGAAACTACATCTGGTTGGATGCAACGTCTGTTTCTGCCCGTCGTCTGGCAAATTGGCCGCGTACCTTTGCACCAACAGATCATGTTTCCAAAACGATCCAGTTTTAACTCCTAAAGAAGCGACGGATACGAGAGCGGCACTCAGAATAGTGGACAAACAGGATTTAGAAATCTATGTTACATGTCAAAGACGAAAAATGTACAACATTGGGTGCCGGAGGTGCAAATGTGTAGGTAACAACAGACTCGTTTGCGACAAGTGCACAACAGATCAGCTAGCTGGATCATCAAAAGATATGTGGTCGACAATGGATAAAAAAAAAACATTGTGTAGCGGAAATGTTGGATCCGCTATTAAAATGGACTGCAATCTGTGTCTATGCAGCTCAATCGATGAAATGTATTGCAGTACTAGAAAATGCCTGCCTCAACACGAGCCCATATTCAATACACGTGATAGATCGTTTTGGTCGTTTTGGACGTGGTGGCCTTTTAAAGGAGACGATGAGCAGACTGCCACTACGACGGCGGTACCGACCACGCCGGCGCCGGCGCTAATAGACGAACAAGATTGCACACCAGGGACGCGGTACACCAACGGCTGCAACAACTGCTCCTGCGGACTAAATAAAGACTCGAAGATATCCATTTGTACAAGAAATTCGTGTGCACAATCCCCGTTAGAGGACATAGTGACAAACTGCGTAACGGACACCAACTACGAGGTGGACTGCTCACTGTGCCAATGCATAAAATTGGACGGCGTCAAATATCAGATTTGCAAAGAGAACAAACAATGCAAAATCGCATCGGCCAAGAAGGAAGTACGAACGCTCAATTTGGACTCGATGCACGGCTACTGCGAACCGATGCACATGTACGAGAAGAGTTGCAACAAGTGCAAATGTTTGGCGAACGGCAAGATAGCCAAGTGCACGACCAAGTTGTGCGTGACGAGGTCCTCGCGGCCGGTCACGGTGGACGTGGTGCCGCTGCTCCAGACGGACAGCGAGCCGTGTCCGAAGGGGCACTTGTACAGAATCGATTGCAATATGTGTTTCTGCTTGTCCAACGGGAACGCTTTGTGCACGACGGCCAAGTGTTCCGCGCGCTGGAGCAAATAAACCTGAACGTCTCTTATCCTATAAAGATTCAATACAGACTGTTTAATGTGACGAGTCGCTCGGAGGACGCCACAGTTCGAGTCCTACTGAAAATCCACCGTTACAGAGCTTTAGAAATGCGACTAATGCGCAGTTTTACTTCATTTGTAATTCAAATTTATGTAGATTAGCATGGATTAGGTATGATTGTAAGAAAAGGCGTAATAAACAGTTTCCTTCAATTCATTTAAAAGATGAAATTTCTTAAATGTTCGCTTGTAGTTATTTCCAACAGCCAGTTATTAGCACATCATCTCGTCGGGTCAGGAACTCGGGAAACCACTGCTGCCTTGGATACTCTTAACCAATTTCTTTGACATTTTTTATTACTCTTAAAAATGAAGATTTTTGGCACGAAACCGTCATCTATGCATAATTATGCTACCACTAACCATGTATTCTTTGTAAACTGCAGTCGTGCACAGAATGTTGGTGACCTAAATAAATAAATAAACCTTGATTGTAAAACATAATAAACATACAATGAAACTGAGGAATTAAATAAAACTGCGTAGTATCATGTATCATATTTTTTCGGAACAATTTTATTTCTCAAACAACATCTCCTCTTTTAGCACTTAACAATAAAGCATTAAAAGCTAAATTGTGACGTTTATTACCTTAATATTAATAAAGATTAAATTAATTTAAGATAAAATAAAATAAAAACATTTAACAATATTTGTCTTCGTTCGCTTGGTGTGTGCGTTAGATAAATAATTTGACGTTATTTAAGATTATCAGTTATATGTATTTTGAATATAAAAAAAATCATTGTCTGGTAGAAATCGTACAATGATTATGACATTTTAAAAATACATTAAAACTAATAAAACCATTATGTAGAAAAAGCACGTCAGGTCCTTAATTATAAATCATTAGGTGTATGTACCTTATAATGAATAAAACGATTTGAATTTGAATCAGAGATATTCAGCACGCGGTGCTCTGTAACGGCCCCACGGGTGCGTACATTATTAAAAACAAGATTTCATACAAGATTAAGTAGCGTGTGACTACCAAACAATCATACTTAACAGCTATCGTAAAAAACATCACAATGCATTTGTGCAAGTCAAAACTGATAAATCTCAACGTCATCGGAAAATCCTTCTCGCTCTATGTGACCCTGGTTTCACCCTTCTGCAATTTTAAATTAATATTTTTTTTAATCTTATTTTTTTTTGGATTTAAGTACATGTGTACATGCCAACCCCATTGTTCCTTGCACGATAAACAACAAAAACATCTTAAACTAAGAACAAAAACAGAAAAAATACCTAAATTAACATACACGACATATTTGATACAATCATCCATTCACACCTCTAACTAGCAGAGATGCTTTGGATGAATGCGTAAAAAAAATTAATAAAAAAAATTAATACTTAACATAATAATAATAAATCATCTTTTGACAAGTTCACGCGACCTCTAGTCTGTGTTATGATAACCGGACAGCTGATAAACATACATATATACAATTCTAAATACGTACATATCACACAAATATTTGTTCTAGGTGGGAATCGAACGCCAAACCGCCGGCTCAATGGACACTGCACTAACGGGTCAGTCTATTTATTATGGTTAAGCATGAATTTCATTTTCAAAGACTCAAAATTTAAAAAAAGTTGGTGCCACATAAAAGCAATATAAATCCTTCCTCTACTTAACTATTTCCAATTTTAAATAGTTACTTGACATAGGTCATATTTAATCTATTGTTGTATAGACGCGCTTAATAAAAAAAAAGTTCCGTTCGCATGCTGTCTCGCTCACAGCGCACACAAGTACGAATAGTGCGAGCGAGACGGCTTGCGTTCCGTGGTAACGCTTCAAAATACTCTTCTAAACAAACCCGCGTATTGGTACGCTGTCAGCTGTTAGCTGTCAGAAACTTGAATATTTTCCCGCCAATGTAACATTAATCTGCAATAATTTGTGCTTTTCGAACACACATAGATGTCTTGCTTCAAGTATTAACAAAAGTATTTTTTTAATTTAAAAAATGTACGCGAGAATATAGAACAGTAGCGGAGAGTACCAGGAGTACAGAACTGAAAGAAGCTACTATCATTAACCTATTACAATTCAACTAGAAACATAAGGCGCCTTAACATCGGAGGTCATTCACCTCGTAACATTGATATAACATGATACTAAGCACGGTAGCGTGCTGTGCTGCTTCGCCCAGTTAGCGAGAGGCGTGCGCCCAGCAGTGGGACGGTTAGGCCGTGCTGTGAACATGAATAAAAGTCGAGTTAGGATCTAGCGTACCAGGCGCGCACGATTAAGAGAAAGTGTCGTTGACTTGTCTGCAGCATCTGATGAAGGTGGCCCGGCGCGGCAGCTCGCGCAGCCGGGCCGCGCCCACGTACGTGCAGGCGGAGCGCAGGCCGCCCAGGATATCCTTCACCGTCACCCCCACGTCGCCCCGGTACGGAACCTCCACCGTTTTGCCTGAAGCGAATACGTATTTATATATTCTAGCGGTCGTCGACCCCCACCCTCCCCCTTAAGCTGCAACGTAATTTACGGATGGCCCCTAAGGTGGTAGAAAAAGGGAAGCAATGTCAGACATCTGAAATTTTAAATCTCTCGCTCAATCGAACTAATAATTCTCTAAGATCTTTAGTATACATATTTATTCAAACAAACGTTTTTTTAACTACGTATTAGGATAAGAGAAACGGTCATAGCATTTTCTAAATATCTTATCCTGCAAATAAATGGCTATTCTGCTGAATAAACGTTTCCTTTCCTTCTTCCGTACGTACTCACCTTCAGAGGACCTGTAGTCGGCGACGCCGCCGGAGTGCTTCAGCATCGCGGTGGAGGACGACATGCCGTAGAACAGCTTGACCTGCTTCCCGTCGGGCTTGGTGACCACGTCGCCGCCGCACTGGTCGTGGCCCGCGAACATGCCGCCCGCCATCACGAAGTCCGCGCCGCCGCCGAACGCCTTCGCCACGTCCCCGGGACACGTGCAGCCGCCGTCCTGCCGACGGGTGCGGCGCCGGTCAAAACCGGGCGGTCTCGCGTAGCGGTCGGGCGGTTAGAGAGCCCGACTGCGAAGCCGAAGGTCGTCGGTTCGTTGCTCACCCGGGACAAACGTTTGTGTGATTCCACATCCGATTCCAAATTAGGCAATCGAATGCCTGCGTTACGGTAACCGGACAGCTGGTAAGCATACATATATAGATATTCTTATTACACACAGACACAAATTGTTTTGTGCT
>DWEM01001543.1:0-13997 GCA_018245935.1 Agara belti belti | reverse complement strand
AAAGTTGCAATATGCCGAGTTAGGTGGTATATGAAAGCTACCTACATATGTACATACATAGAAATAGACATTATCAACCCGATACTCTCTTGCCACGCCGATAAACGTAATTTTACATTTGTGCATCCATTGCCGTTATTAAGATAGACAATAACAACTTAGTAAAGCGTCTATTGATAAGTTAAAATTAACTAACTATAGTTAATGATCACATTGTAATATAATTTAATATGTACGAATTTAATACCGAAGAATTGTAAAGAGCATAATTTAAAAGTGGTAATTAACATTTATAAAAGTGGAATGACTACAATAAATACTAAGTGTGATATGAGTTATAACCGTTTCTTAACGCGTTGTGAAAACGACGACGCGATCCAATGGCGACTTGGTAATAAATAAAAACGATCGATACCATTAGAATCGGTAGCATTTCGTTAATGCGTCTACCTTAGCGACGATGTTCGTGTATTGTTTCAGCGGAACGCGTGCGTTAACGTTATAATTTCATAACGCACGTCGGCCGAGTTTCGCGAAAACGGTAGACCGCTGATTTGTTCCGGTAGCGACTGGCAAGGTAAAACCGTATACATTTGCGGTAATAAACGTGAATTTATTACCCAGTTACGTTTGCAGTTTTCCTGAAATGTAACGGAGATGTGTGCTCGAAACGGCGACATTAGCGCCGGCTGCTTGCGGATGCCCCCCTCGAGTGCTTACTGCCTACCCGTTGCTACAGAAATTCTTCATCTGCGTAGATGCCTAGTATATCTAGATTTCACTACTAGACACGTACAATATAAAAATGAAAGTATATTATACTATACACTTTAATTTAAATAAGAACTTGATATAGAAAGTATAACGTAATGTTGCTAAGAACAAAAAGTTGGAATACAGTAAAATTTATATCTGAAGCAATAAAGAATTAAGTAGGTACCTACCTACGCACGAAATGAATTAAATCATGAAAAAAAGATATTTTTACGGTTCCCGTTTTTAGTGAACGGAAATTTTGTCATTTCGGTCAGGTACTTTGGTGGAACTTGTATCTACAGACTGTCGACGGCCCGACATTAGAGGTAAGGAGTGCGAATGTTCGCGAACCGAAAAACCCGCGTATAAAGATGCCGAGCACGTCCGCCCGGCCCGGGATCCGCAGTTAAAAGGGGATTATGAGCGGAGTGGCCAATAACGCCACATCACGTGCCACCCGCCCCGAAGCGAGGAGCCCGTTGATAATCCCCAGCGGACAAGGCTTAGGCTGCTACGGACAGACTAGCTAAGTATAATTAGGTATCGGCTTCAGTGATTGGTTACACTTAGGTTATCTTTAAATGTCATTCCACATAAAAATAAAACTGCAAGCGACAACGCAACAAAACGGACATGGCCAGTCACACGACTAATTCAATCAGACCGTATCGAAAGTGTAGCGTCATCCCAACAATTCCTACGATTGGAAACAGTTTTACAAGCAATAAATTCTTACAACCCGCGTCGGTGGATACAACATTTATTAGCTACAATCCAGATTAGATTAGCGTTGCATCCCTCCGCCGGCCGCGCCCTGGGGACCAGAAATTTGTCCCAGTAATGTGGCCACGCGCCGAACTAATTCGATGGAGTCCCGACCCTTCCTCTATGTGACTCGAATGTCGCCTCGCCACTGTTTCATTTTAATTGAATAGTTGCCGAGGGTGACGTCGTTGTTTTCCTAAAGATAACTTTATAGTTGCTTTGCATAATTGCCCTCCGTGTCGCTCTAATTTGTAACAATTCCGCAATCTGTCACGCTTTGTCTATTCCTCGTAAATCTCTGGCGCGGGCTGCTCTAAAAACAACTGTTTCATCGAACAATTTCAATATTGATCACACATTGCCTATTTGCAGATTTGTAATAATTATTTATCAATACTTACGTATCCTAACGTATACATATTCTAACGTATATCGTAACTAAATATTATCTGACAAGGTAGACTTTATATATTAATAAAATTTGGAATTCTATAAAACGTCATACATTTTATTATGTACACAATTTCTGCTCAAGAATGATTCGTTCAAGAAGACTTCGAGCAAGTAGCGCCATCTAGTAGCCTACATTTCAAATTTACGGACCGGTTTTCTTTCCCGTGAACTTACGCGGTGGAATTGTGACTTTACTTATAACTAAATTATGTTGCTCTGCCCTAAAGACTCATTTACATAATTCGTTTTCGATGTAATGTACATCATGTAAAATTATCAATGTGATAGGTTTAGATTACATACGTGCATGTCCTTTATGTTATAGCCGTGACATTATGCAATCATTTGTTGAATATGAAAAGTATATTCTAAATTTAATTTACGTATTTATTAATTCACTATATTTGCAATAATATAACCCAGGTTTTTATTTTTGATTACTTATTATCGTATTGTAATACTGGGAGCTATATTATGTGTGATACCTTTTTTATATTCATTACGTAAGTCTTTATTTTGTTAATATTTTTTCATTAGATATACATTCCAAAAGTCCTGTCAAATTCGGGTTTGTGAGAGTAACGACATCTTTAAAGTATCGCACTGAAACATTATGTACCACTATACCCAGTGTCACGTTTATACTCCTACGGCTTCCTCAATTTAAGAGAAATACTTGTAGCGAACACTTTGGCTTATGTTAAACGAACATGTAGGTAATTATGTTACGATGTTATTTTCGTCAAACGTTGTTCTTTAAGGAAGATGATTATTAAACGTTATTCTATTAGGAAACGTGCAGAAACAATTATTTGTTTTATTTTTGAGCTCTTGTTCTTTACACCCCGTTTCATTAGTCGTTTCTGTAGAACGCTTGATTTGGTCTGTCCCGGTAACTTATTTACGGAGGTTTTTGAAAATATCCAATAATAAAAAGGTACTCTATCACGCTGGATATGTTATTATACAATAACTGGTATTCGTAGAGCCTGTCAGGCTGTATACATCTCTACAATAAATAAGAAAATAAGGCTTCAGTTTTGGAGATATAGGAAGCAATCATTTTTCTTATAAAGGTAGAAAACAAAAAAAGGAAATAAAACAAAAAATATGTTAACAAACATTTAATTTTGTATTCTTTATCAATATATTATTTTTAATAACTATAATTTAACTACGGCGTAACGGTATCGTTACTTCTATGTGTTCACTCTGTGACTTATCCACATGGAAAAGTCGAGAACACAGACAGCAGACATAATTTCTACAATTAATTAATCGTATCCTATATTACTACAAACGTCTAAGTCCCCTAGAACATTATGTTTTCTTTTGTATTGCACATGTTATCTAATCGAAGAAATTATTTTTAAACAGTACATTATATCAACACCAAACGAAATGATACATAGTAAATGTTGGCAGAATATACCACGAGTATGTATTCAATGTATTTATCTAAGTTATGTACTACTGAATAAAATATGAACGTCAGAAACCATTCACTACGAGACAAAATTATTAGGAACAAAATAGAATATTATCGTAACAATAATTACAGTCTTAAATTAATTATTTAAATATACTATTTTACAATATAATACAAACGATGGTTGCTCAACAAGCAGGGTGCGGATACAGCCGCAAACAATCATGATATTATTGAGAAACATTGACTTGAGTTCATCTAAGACACTCGAACTTTAAAGTATTATAACAATGCATAAAAAACTGATCATCATTTGAGAACTTCTTGAAACATCATATAATCTTCTAATTCTTTAGGCTTTATATCGATGAAAACTATTCTCCTACTATAAGAACATTATAGTATTCTATTTATACTATGCCACGTGCGTGCGAGATCTCGTACAGTATTACTTCGATTATTTACTAAGTAGGACTGTGGGGCGGATGCGGAGTGTGCGAGGGGTGCGGCGGCAGAGGATGAGGACTCGCATCGCGCAGGGAATCTGGCGATGAGCCTGGAGAGGCTCTTCGGGGAGGATATGGTGAAAACCGATGTTGAGACAGAGAAGTCGCTGGCACTCCACCGGGATATACTGGACGAGGCAGCTGCAACCCTGATCCAGATGCCAGGTGTTGCTGTGCGAGCAACTGTGGAGCCAAGCAAGCCCACTGACCCCAGAGAGCCGCCGCCGGCACCCCATAGAGCGGATACGCCGCGCGTAGAAACAATTGCGAACGAGCTGCCAGTATTGCTTTCTCCTCCAGCGTTAAGTTGTTATTGTGCTGATCCAGATCGAATGGCCGTAAAGGCGACCGCAGGTAATGTTGCTCCGCCAACATCGACTCCATTGTCTCCCTGGAACGATAAAAAGAAACCGTTAAAGTCTATTGTTACTGTCAATCGAATTTCAAAATAATAAGGTTTTTTTAATCTACCTAGAATGAGCAGCGCTGAAGCGTGCATCTTCGGGGAAGACTGACGTTCTTTCGTGCTCTCCCGTGATATAGAATCTCAACAAACAAAGAAATGCAAAGTAAAATATTTGAGTTGCCAAACACACGGACAAGTTACTGATGATCGATAGCTTACGCTAACGACCTCGGTAACGGAATGCAAAAAAGAAACAATGTGGATCAAGTGTTCTGAATGAGTTTTAAGAAATGGCTGATAAAATAATAAATGACGGAGAGCTAACGTTATGTCAGCCCGTGCGTGCATTTACCACGCTTTGATTGGCTATGAGGCAGTGGATAGAGACGTAATTGAGCACACTCAGGCATCAATCAGTGTCGCTCGCGTTTGTTTCTGAGAGCGTGTCCAATGCACGATTAGAGAACGCAGATACTAAATTCTGTCATAGCCGTAATGAGGCCTAATGAATGCCCATGTTTGCCGCAATGATACATGATGGCTGATTATAACGCACATTAGTGCGTTTATATTTCAAATTTATTGACGCGACTCGAATTTATAAATTACTTTTCCTAGTTTCACTCATACTTTCGCGAAATACAGGATTAAAACGAAAAGTAGGATTGTGTAGAAAATAAGAAGACGCATACCTTTCAAATTCAGTGAGACGTGAAGAGTCACGGAATCCCTTCGCAAACGGATTACTGTCGATTTTAAGTTTTGTGATCTGAAACAATAGAAACGTCAATTTATCATTATATTTAACATTGGTTATATTTGGGAAGTAAAACGAATAAAGTGTAATATTCGTAACTGCGATAAATATAATGCGAATATTTTATGTGCCTATTCAAATACAATGAATCACTTAATGCAAAATTTCCTTAGAATGCAGGTAGTATTAAGTCGATGGACCCATAAAGTGCACGTTTGATTTAAACGCGGATCGAGGTGTTAAAAAATGTGTTTGGCAGCGGAGGCAGCCCGGTGAGAAATCGGCGCCGCGTGGGGCGCTCCCGCTGGGGCTCTGCACAATTTGTGAATAATATTTACGACAAATCTCTCACGAAACCAGTTACAATCAAAGAGACGCTCGCTCACCTAATAAACGATTTGGGCTCTACGGTGATATGGTTAATGCCAGCAATTTAAACCAACACAGTGTATCCTGCAGCCGACGGGGATTTACTTTCCTGTCATCTCGTTATATTTCGACCTTAATCGTCAATTTGCTATAAATATTGTACGTAAACAATTTTAAAGTAAAATCGGAACCTTCTAAGCGTTTCGTAACTCTATCTAATACAAATATGAATACACATTAAACAGGGCCGCAGGCGACATTATCTGTGCAAAATGAGCAGCTCAATCCCAACCGTCTGGGTATTTGGCGAGTGTGAACTAGGCATTAGAGCGGATTGCAATAAACAAGTCATCGGGCAGGTCTCGCGCGCGTGTCAATCTTTCAGCGAAGCGCACGGCGGCACTCGGCGACGGTAATTATCTGCCGATTGAGCATTCCCCGCTCATCTGCCTCACCTGACACACCTACCTACGCGCACATAATTGCAGGTATTTTGACAACTTCGCACTAGCCCAGTCATTTGGGACAATGACCCGACGAATGAAGTTGGATACCGCGCTAATGATTTCTCACTACAGATACAGATCTCTCACTAGCGTTGCCTAGACACAAATTGTCTCGCGATTACATGACTGAAGATTTCGAAATTGATGCTTCTGCTATTAACTCTGTATTTTTCCTGTAAAAATATTTATGTGCGCGTTTGATATGCGTGTCACAGAAACGCGTTAATCTACCGAACGTCTTGATAAATTTCTCTGGCAGTATTGTCGCGGATCAAAGAAAATAATAAACAGTACAAAATATTGACCGCGCTGTGACAAGTCTTCGGTTTGCGGTGAATAATTCTCAGCAGGGCTGAGCGGTGTCATTCCTTAGTTAATGTGTACAGAAATAGATATATGGATGCATCAAGGAACCGTGACAAGTTTTTTTTCCCAGTTAAAGTCGACTCGAAGAATATACATAGATATGTAAGAAATATTACAATAGTTTTAAGAAGAATTATTAATACGTACAGGTACAAATACAGAGTCATCTAATACAAAACTCGTGTAACATTAAGTGACGTGAATACAATATCCGAGATGTAGAAAATAATGCGCGACCATTTCCAAGACGTGGAAGACAATGAGGTTTGCGCTAACTTGACTGCGAGTGGGCACGGCGTTCGAGCGAGCACGACATGTGACTTCCTCCCCTCGGCCGCGGTCGCCGCTCGGAGGGATGCAGTGTCGAGGGTCAGCTACTTACGCTTGCACACCCACCTGGCGAACGCCATTGACTACAATAGCTTCTCGTCGCGCCTGCGCTTGACGTAATGAGTGCGACCACAACGCTACCAGCTGACAATGTTGACGCATTATACATTATGTATGTGCTCGCACTACGTAGTTGTTTCCTATGTTGCCCATATTTGTTTTGTAGATACCTAAATCACTCTTTACCTGCACTGTACACGTAAATTTAAAAAAGGAATCGATCGTCTATTGTGCATCTTTGGATTATCGCATTTTCAAGGTCATCGTAATGATTCAATTAAAACGAACGCTCCTAAATGCAGATATATCTACTGATAAAATATAGAACTTATATCGAAATAACGAATAGATCGCTTCCTCGCTACCGACGTTTATTAGATTTAGTACAAACATAAGGACGAGGCGTGTCAAAACAACCTAATTTAAGTATCAACAAACGTTCGCCTTGGGCGGCGTGCCGCTCCCGCTCACTGACAACATTAAAGGCGCCTTAATGACATTATTCCCGGGCGGGAAACAAAAAAATCCCACAAAAAGGCGTCAAGGAGACAGAAATGAGCGTTGCACTGACGCAGCCGCTCGACCTGCTCCGAAACATACTCCGATTATTTAACGTGTTGATGTATTGTTTATGGAAGTAAACGACACGTAGTTACCTTCTATCACTTCCTGGAATTTTGTTTTCAGATGTATTTCACACAGTCTTTGTGTAAAATTCATTGAAGTTTAAATATATTTGTAAATGGACTGTAAGCTCATTTTGCATAAAATGATATACGAGTGAAGCAAATAATTCGTACATAGATATTAATACTCGTATAATAGTAGTCCGTTACGAATACATTAAACGTAAGTAACCATTCCGGTAAAAAAATCTCAATCCATATTCATTTGTTGGTTAAAATTGTTGTCCGTGAAAATTTGATCGTTCATATAAGGGAGATGCAGCTATAAATACATAAAAAGACATAATAGAGTATCGTGTGTCGTGTAAACGTGTAACGGCGACGGGACACGACAGGGACACGCTAAGGAATAAATAAATGTCACGTTAGCGGCGCTCTGCGCTACATATCTCATTGATTGACGCAGGGCCGCGATGAGCGACGCTACACAAATAAATATTGATATGCGACTCACTTTGCTACTGTTCAAACAAAATTATCTTTAATAGTTATGCGTCATTGTTGACCAATTAATCATAAATTAAATAAGTAGAAACATTCATACAAAACTACTTTTGCCTAAAATGCTAATAAAGCAACACAGGCTCCTATCGACAGGATCAATAAAAACCAGTAACAACATTCTGCGTTTTGTTCTTTCTTATTGTTTCGATCACCCCATCAGTTTTGAACCGTTACGAGATTCTGTTTCATGAAATTCCATGCCAACGTGTCCGGGACGAAGACCGTAACTATAGGTACCGTAAATATACAACAGGTTAGTAATTGTTATCGTATAGGTAAATGACTTTTTTACGATAGAACCTATTATGCTTTGAAAGTAATAATCAATATGTATGTACAACAGTATTTAATAGTATTATATTGTGTAACAGTTAAATTATTTACGAAACGTGACCATTATACTCAAACTCATAAAAAATATCTTTTACATTTACAATAATACCAAAAATTAATATTGGGACATAAAATAGTTGGATAAACAAAAACTTGATAAAACCATGTTTAATATATGAATAGGAAATAAATCAATACAAAAACTTATATTATTTCGTCTTCATCCAACAGTTCTATCAATTCCAAACTCTCCCTTATCGTGCCGATGGACATTATAAGTGAAATCGTATACAAGTTGTACAAGTGATCCGCCACCTCCGTTGCAAGCTTTAGAATGATGCGGCTCATCCACATTTATAGCGTTTATATAATGTAAATTTAGTTCTCCAACGGCAAAATTAGTTAAATCTGGATGACATTTGGATTGGAATTACGAGTATCTTGGCGGTTGTAGTCTTTACAATATCAATTCGTACTTAGTGCTTCTGAAGAGTCTAAATTAAGCCTTGCAAACAGGTCTCTCATAGGTCCCACGGTAAGTATTAAGTCCAACTTACACTCATGACCGCAGTTTTGACTGAACACTCTGAGTATTAACGAATACGCAATTTGCCACATTTTAATGGTTAATATTTGTGTACATTTGGTCTTAGATTTGATGACAGTAGCCAAAAATTCACCTTGACTTATGTCAATTTTGAAAAAATGAGACTAGACTTTGTAGGAAAAACGACTAATCCAAATGAATCGCGTTGAAACCTACCATGATTAAAGTCAACAGGGAGCTTTATTTGTGTATTTTTTGAAAATAATACTTTTTTTTAAACTTAAATAATTAGAGTACAAGTATAACAAAAGTTTGTTGGTACTTCTGCAGTGGCTGGGTGCGCAGACGCAATAAATTCAGGCGGGCCGCACACGACGGCTCCGCGTGACGTCACACCTCGCGTGATCGATGGCGGAGGGAAGGAGATCACGCTAGTCCCTGTACCAGGCCCGCTGGTGAAAAGAGAGGGACGCACGAGCGATAAATAATTTCATGTTAAATTATTTTAAATCCTCTCATAAGCAAGTACGTTGACTTCTTGTGTTTTTGAGTTATGTCGGTGTTATCGCGCCGCATTATTTCTTGAATTGAACGGATGCTGTGACATTGGTATTTTTATTCAGAACATTTGTTATACCTTTGAAGACATTGATTTGCTCGCATCAGCCATGGCATGAGGTACCCGCAGAGTACCTATATTGTAAAATACAAACCGGACTAAAAATCTTAAATGCAAAACGGATATGATGACAAATGTAACAGGATCATATTAATAAAATTGAATCGATTATTTGAAAAGAAAAAAGATCTAAGGGAGGCAGAAGACGCGAGACGCGGGAGGGACACTCGTGACACCTGACCGCAGCCATTTTGGCCCGTGAAATATGTTTATTTGTCATGGCTGTTCTTTGTTATTGAAATTTTGTTTGCCTTTACTCCTTCTTTATATTGTTCGATTATGTCGGAGTAGAACTCGTTTGTGGACGCTCAATGTGAGAATAGGCTCGCATTGGAGATTTTATATTATTGATTGTTGATACTGAGAAATGAGAAATAAATTTCAATTAAGCAGGTATTGAGCGTGTTTACGCATCTGCGTGCCAGTGGTCAAGCGCAGTTATTTCCGTGATTATCTCCTCAAGCTGTACTCGGCTGATGGCATGACTAACAAAAATAGTGGCACGATTTCTCTAATCGTTTCATTCTATTAGGAGAAGTACTATGAATAAAATTTATTCATTTGTGGATTAAATATTTATGTCAGGAGTTATAAATAAATCTACGAACAGGAAGCAATAGCTTAAGTTGAAAAGTGAAAACAAATAAAACAAAAAACAACCTGCTGGTTTATTGAAATAACTCTCTGATATTTTTAGAAATTGAACCATAAACATTATGTTTTTACATAATATTTATATTTTATGTAATTTATATTCATGTGAAAATGAGAACAATAAAGCCATAATCTACCATGCTGGCTAAGTGCCAAAGCCTGCCTAAGCCAAGTCTTTCTCATTCTGAGAGGAGTCCAACTGATGCACGATGAAGGGTTTGATGATAGCAATTTATACCTACTTTGTGCGATTCAATATGTATCTCAATTACTTATTGTTTAAGTATTATGTCACTATGATTTTAAACAAATGCTAACGAGTTATAAATATGTTTGAACATTTCTGGTACATCGCCGCAGGTTGCCATCCGCGAGATTTTTTCGTCCGGACTCGTCTCGACGGAGCAATCAATCACATCGAATTCACAAGTCATCGGCTATTAAAAAACGCATTGTGTGTCATTGAGGATGCGTAAACTCTAACAAACATTGTCACCTCGCATCGAGCCGAATTCCAGACAATGGATTGTTCACAAAACGAACGGCACGACATCGTTGTGGTGGGTGTAAAATGTTGAATATCGAAGCAGGTTGGCCCTCGGCGCTTTCCCGGGAAACCGCCCCGTGGCGCGGCGCAGGCGACGCTCCGTCTCACACGGCGTTACCCGCACAAAAACACTATTCACTTTTTTTTTCTCCACGATTTTATCTCGTCTTATATCAGCATCACGGTATGATAAAGCACCAATAATGATGTTTCATTTCGAATCGATTTAACAAACATCGCGCACAGAAAATGAATGGAAGAACTGGTGACATTTTTTTCTGTTTTATTGTGTGGAGATGAATGTTTGTTTTAATAGTGGTATCGAGATATTTAAATAGTGTTTCGCTAGTGGAGTTGCATGGAAGTGAGCACTTTTTATGAGTATGCCTAAAATATCAACAAGATACATCAGTTGGCGCGCAGGTGCAAACATGCTAAGTGTGTTCTTATTGTTATAAGGGATTGGGTTATCAGTGACACTATCTCCGGCGTTCGACAAATGTTTTAGCTGTCAGAATTGTGACGTCAGCCAAATCGAGCCAAGCGCTGCGCCTGCGCTGCCTCGTCTCTTGTCGCGATCAGAGAGCCGATACCGCGTTCTTTACATTTTAAGGTAGTTAACTGAAGCATTTTAAGACTTGTATACCGTCACATTTCTTTATGAAACAGATACATAATCTGAGACGTCAAATGACATGAATTGACAATAATTGTTAAGTTGACGCGGTAACATACAGTATGCTGAATTAAAAAGATAATTTAGGACATAAGCAATAGACATAAAATACAATGCAATTTTTTTTTATAAAGTATTTTTTTATAAATTATACATAAGTTTACTGTACTTATGAATAAGCTCCACGTAACATATATTTGAGGTTTGAAACAGTTTTAATTATCTTTAATACGGTTTGGCTACTTGTTGTGTTATTAGGTGTTAGTAATAAATCTAGTGAGTCGTTAGAATCAATAGATATCAATAGCAAGGCTCGGGGGACTAATTCTAATGCACGGCTGTCCTCGCAGTCTAATACACGATGCAATCGGGCTAGAAATTATTTCAATACCTCCTACTACATATAGATTGTGGGGTTAATGAAATCGTTTGTACCATAATGAAATAATTCTTTGAACAGACAAATGTTACGGAAGTATAAATATATAGGAAATATATGTATATTTTATTGTAATTTTAATTATATTTGTTTAGTTCTGCGTATTGCTTTTGCAGTTTCCCAAACGTGGTAATAGCGCAAACATGCGTGTGTAAAGTTTAAAGAAGAACGAAACGAAACAGCTAATTACCCGGCGAATGAAGATTTATGTGGCGCGTTGTCGATATAAAGTAACGTTTCCTTTATGAACCTCAAAACGTCCTAATTACCGCGCGCAGGAACAAAACGAGAAGCCGCGGCGCCCGAACGCGCGTGTGACAGAGAATTAATTGGTCGTGGCGACATGTGCCGCGGGCGAGCGCGGGTGGGCTGGCGGAGCGGGCACCGAGCATGCACCAGCACACTGGCACTAAGAAAGAAGCCTTTATGAGCCCTCGAGTATTGCCTTATGTAATAATACCGGAAAAGAGAAAAAAAAATTGACTAAATTACTACATAATATAAAACAAAGTCGCTTTCTCTGTCCCCTCTGTCTCTATGTATGCTTAAATCTTTAAAACTACTTCACGGATTTTGATGCGGTTTTCTTTAACAGATAGAGTGATTCAAGAGGAAGGTTCATATGTATAATAATATATGTAGTGATACGTCCAGGTGAACTAATCATACATTTTACGAAAATTAATTACGAAATTACGGAATTGCGGGGGCGTAATAGAAATTGTGAAGATGTCTACTAACTAACTACCTTACATGGTAATGTTGCAAACTTTAGCTGAATAAATTAAGAGAATAATAGTAGGTTACAATGGTAGGTAAGTAGTACAATGGACAAAAGCTTTGCGAATCTTCATATGTCCTCATAGTACAAAGAGGTTAAAACTAGAAATACCGAGATGCCTAAATGCTTGTGTGACGGTGAATTAATTGCTCGTAGCGACACACGCCGCGGACGAGCGCTTGCGAGCTCAACGGAGCGAAGGACGCAGCGGATAGACTCCAGCGCTGTGTGCGAAGGCTTTATGAACCCGAAAAGTCCTAACACTGCTAGAGAGGATAAAACTAGCTACAGTGAGAAATGTTACGTGAAACTAACAGCTTGTTGCCAAATGGGACTCGGTGGCTGGTTGGATAGCAATACGGATGATCACCGACACGATAGAATAAAAGATGAAAAAGCTCTCCAAAAATCACTTTTAGGTATGTAAATATATGATAAATATAAAAATAAGCGTATCTCATTATTTGTTCTGTTTTTACATTTACAATTGTTATACATATAGTGTTAATCTTGTTTCCCGTAATTAATTTCCCGTCGTTTTCAATTTAAAGAATTTGATAAAAGGCTATGACGCTGTTATAGGTAAATAGCCTAAAAAAATTGAAATTATGGGGCAGGAATTACCATCGCTTTCCAAATGACATAGGAAAACATTAGCAAAAATGTTACGTTGAAAACAATGGACAGACATCGTTTTATATTTAGCTCGGGTGAAAACTTAAATCGTCACCGTCGCGCACTCGTCAGCCGCACCGGCCGTCCGTCAGCGGCGGGGACCGCGTGTGGCCGCTTGATAGACAAAAAATTTTCTTCCACCTCCCTTTGTTCACACTGGACATACCTTTCGACGAGATGCAATTAGTGACACAGAAATAGAATCCGTCGATAGTCAGTCGACAACACGGCGCGATTTCAAACGCTTGGTCCTCTGATCTATTTTAGAAATCAAATGATACGGGTAAGAATAGGACGCATGATGCCAATAAAACGTCGCATCGCTGTTACGTCTTATTTATGTGCATATCGATAGTGTGTAGAATGTGGAACATTGAAATTCGTAATAGAAACTCACCAACTGATTCTGGTATGCCGTGACCGCCGTGAATACGCACTCCGGGAAAATGAACGTCTTGAACTCCTCTTGTTCGAGGTCTGTAATGGGGGCATTGATCGCACCTTCACGTCGGAGCACCAAATGTATGCGTGGTTGGTACTTGTGCATTGAGTTCAACACCAACTAAGGAGGAATAGAATTATTTCAATAAAATCATTATCAAATACGTCTATTTGTGCAATTACTGTCACAGAAGTTTCAATAAAGACATTGAAAAAATATAATTTCCTTATTATCATTGAGAAGGACATAATATTACCTGTCCATTCTTATCCATCTCGTTGTTGGTGAGCTTGACCTTCTCGAAGGAGACGACCTGCTTGCGCAGCTGGTC